>SJYX01005358.1:0-11936 GCA_006410675.1 Oreotragus oreotragus
AAAAAAAATTATTTGACTGCATCAGGTTTTAGTTGCAGCTTGCAAACTGTTGGTTGTGGCATGTAGGATCTAGTTCCCTGACCAAGGATTGAACCTGGGCCCCCTGCATTGGGAGCATGGAGTCTTAGCTACTGTACCATCAGGGAAGTCCTTATTCTTCTTCTTATAAGTCACAATATCCCAGGAACAAAATTGATTAAACATGAGCAATATGCTAGGCATTGTGCTAGGTACTGGGGATAAAGCTGTGAATGAGACAGACACAGTTTCTGTTCTTAGGAAGCTTAGAGTCTTAAGGAGAGGACATATCATTAAATGGAAAATTACAGATAATTAAATAAATACTAAGAGTATAAGGAGGTGATAGATTCTGCAGAAATGTATGAGTCTTGAGGCTTAGCCTCAGTAAGAGGGAGATGTGCCGGATCAGAAAAGGACTGGATTGGCCCTGTGATCTTGTGAGTAGGGGCTGAGTTGAAGAGCCTGCGGTCAGAGGAGGCTGAGCCCAGATAGCGGAAGCTGGGTTTTAAGGTTCTAGGTACTTCCTCTCAGAACCCCCAGGGGATAATCTTTCTGTACTGTTTGTGTTATCTTCTGTGCAAGAAGCTACCAATATTGCTCTTTTCCCAAGTTTAATTTCTGCCCATCAGGCAGAAAATACCCTACTGTGCATGTGAACTCTAGGATTCAAGATAAAATGTGATTTCTAATAAAAATACTTTATCTATAACATAGTGGTTAAGTGAAGTTTCTTCTCCTCATATGTGTAGTCTAGGGCAATAGGAAATTTTCTCAAGTTGAAGCTTGAGGTTTTGTAGAAGGGTGGTAGGCAGTGAGAACTACCTAATGTTTGCACTGTCAGTTTCACTCTGATACATCAGTCACTCAAAGTAGTATTGACTAATCTATAGAATGGATACATTTATTTATTCACACAGTTTTCTTCATACCAGCAGTTGAGTCCTGTGCAGGCCTACTTTGACTTTGGAAAGAAAGAAAGGATTTACAAGGCAGGTAGACTTCTCGGATGATGAAGGTGGTGTGCTCTCAGTGGTTGGTATGGGGAAGGAATGAGTGGCAAAGGGAGAAACGGCTATATATAAAAAGTGATGAAGTGATTAAAAAAATTTTTTTTCCTAATTTCTGATTTGAAATTGGAATATTTGCAGTCAGTGAAATTCAGTTGACTTCTTACATGATGGTTCCTCCTTGTATTGTATCCTCAATTCTGGTGTCTGCCAGCAGGTGGGCAACAGTGCCTTTCAGGGTGTACTAGTGTGGCTACCTGCCTAGTGAACACGCATTTCATTTGGTTATATATATGTGCCTATATAGTGCTTCCCTGGTGGCTCAGAGAATAAAGAGTCTGCCTGCAATGGTAGAGACCCAGGTTCGATCCCTGGGTTGGGAAGATCCCCTGGAGAAGGAAATGGCAACCCACTCCAGTATTCTTGCCTGGAGAATTCCATGGAAAGAGGAGCCTGGCAGGCTACAGTCCATGGGGTTGCAAAGAGCTGGACATGACTGAGTGACTACACTTTCACTTTTCATATCTATATATGAACTAAGGATGCCTTGTGATTTGCTAACTGCATATATATTTGTATACACATTTGCCACGTTGCTGACCATTTCTTAGTGAATATTCCCAGAAATGAGAGGATTAAGTCCCAAGGTGGAACACATATATAAGTTGTTTGGAACACTGCCAGGCTGCCCTCCAGAGAGGCTGCACTAGTCTACTTACCTCCAGTGTGAAAGACAGTGTTCCAGCACGGTTTATAGATTGTAAAAGGAAGAAAAGTGATAGATGCTGTCAGTGATACTGAGATGGGCCTTGCAATTGGCAGGCTGTGCTCAGTCTTACCAAAGTGTTGATACTTTAGTTGTGATCAGCAGGAAATTTGGCAGAATGTGCTTAGTTGCTTCAGTCATGTCTGACATATCTTTAAATCTTGCTACAAGGTGTGGTACAGTGGAAAGATCATTAAAGTGGCATTGGACATTTAATAAATGTTAGATTCCTTTCAGTCCCTCTCTATTACTTTCTCTAAAATGCCCCTCCCACCTCTAAACCTGTGTACAGCTTTAAGGAGCTTGGGCAACACTTCATGAGAGAAACCTGGTGAGCCTTCTTAACAGGGAAGAAACAGCAGACACTCATGGTGCAGAGTAACAAAATGACACTACTTTTGTGCCTCTCTGCTGTGTACATCCTGGCAATGTGTGTTCTTACCCTCAGAGGCAGTGAAAGTGTGATAATTGCTTAGTCATGTCCTACTCCTTGTGACCCCATGGACTGTAGCCTGCCAGGCTCTTCTGTCCATGGAATTCTCCAGGCAAGAATTCTAGAGTGGGTTGCCATTGCCATTCCATTCTCCAGGGGATCTTCCTGAACCCTGACATCCTGCATTGCAAGCAGATACTTTACCTTCTGAGCTACCAGGGAAGCCGATGATTTCAGATCTTATCCCAGGACCGTGTTCACTCTGAGGGGCTTCCAGTAACTGAAGCAAAATGCTGCTGGTAGTTGGTCAAGATGTTTAAATATCACTTGGTAACTGATCACTTCTGAGTCACGATGATGCACTGTGATGCTCAGTCATGCAAAGGCCCAGTGGCTCGCCTCAGCCTGCACTGCACAGAGAGGTAGGTGCATAACTCGCCATCCCTTGGAATGAGCCCTCCTAGAACATTCTGGCATAGGGAATCTAAGTCTTTCTCTAAATGTTGCTTTTCTAGAAAAGTTTACTCATTGATTGGTAAGAGCCAGGAATATTAGACAACTGCATTTGGATAGCCCATTGACTGGCACATGACAGGTGCTTATTGGGTGAACAAAACATAATGAGAGAATAAACAGGAGAGTATTCATGGGAAAATTGACATTACGTTTTGCTTGATTTCATGTCTATAATACGTATGAGAAACCTCTTTCAGTGCTTGATGCAGAGGAGGACATCAGTATTCCAAGTGTTCTAGTAAAGTATGAGCAGAATCTATGGGAATAGAGAATTCAGAGTCCTCTCAAAAATAATTTCTATTGGTCCTTCAAGGCCTAATCCCTGAGGTGAAAAGTATAAACTTTTATTTCTTCTATCTAGTGTTTCAGTTATAATAATAGTATTCATTGAATACTTTCCATGTACTATACACATACTATCTTATTTGGTCTTCACAACTTGATAAGGCAGGATCCATTATAATCATCCCCACTTTATGGATTAGGCAACTGAGACACAAAGGGTAACTTACCCCATGGTATTTGGCTACCCAGTGGCAGGGGTGCACTTCACCCACCTCTGCTCTCACACAAGGCCTGTTTTGTGTTCTCAGAACCATGTCATGAAGATAATTCCCCCAAATGGGACATCTGGGCACTTTTAGAAAAGAGAGTGGAGAGGAAATGAATTCATTTCTACTTACCAATTAAACATCACTCATTTAGCAAAGGAAAAAATTAGGATAAAATATCTTGATCATGGAAAAATTAAATGGCCCTTTCAAACCAATATTTAAGTCACATTTACTCCAGCCTGGCTTTCTCCCTGTATGGGTGGTAGACCAACTAACCTTTCTGTTTTTCTCTTGGACATTTTGGCATTTTATAGACATACAAAATGCATTTGTGAAGTGCTCATAATTTACAGTTGCTGCATAGCACTCCTCCCTTTATTCCCTGCTATGATAAACATAACCAGATAGCAAGTTCACAGAAGGTTATGAGCTTTGAAGTCTTTGAAATATCTGAAAATTATATGACAATATTGTATATGTAATCACTGCTGAGAGCAAGCCAACATCTTCCCAAATGCCAGACACATGGCCCCTATAAATCCCCTGCTAAGAGCAGAGAGAGGTGGTCCTGTTTATTTAAACTTCAGAGTGGAATGGACATGGTTAGCATCATGATAATTGACACAATCAGGACATTCAAATAGAATTGCTGCTACTCATGTGTATTTAAATGTCATGCTTACATCAATAGTTCAGAAGAAGAAAATCTCCACACTCAAGGTTGGGGTAAATAAAACAGCTTCACCTTTCATTGAAACATATGTGAGAGGATTAATAAATGTCTGAGGACTGTATAGTTTAATCTTGAGGAGATAAACTTTTATCAGTGAAAATTTGCACACTTTTTGAAGCCCTTTGAAGTTACGTTTGTGTTCCCTTAATTGGACCAAAAGTTTCCTAGTTGAATACAAGAGGAGCCTAAGAAATTTCTCTTTATGGTGCTCTGCCCCAATGGCATCAGTATTCAGCTAGAGTTTTATGTATGTCAGGTTTCAGTTATGATGATCTATACATTTATGTCCAGGAAGGGGACTCCATTGCTCAGCATAGAGTTATCTGCTTATTGTGTTACTAGATACAATCCTGTGTGGAATTTTGAACTTGAATTTTCAGTTTGCTGTCCACACTTTTGGAAAAATATACAATTTGTGCCCAGATTGTTTTAAACTTAAAAGACTCTAGGAGTATAGATAAACGTATACTGAAAAGGTTACTCAAAGAGTCTTGATGGACAGATGTGACATGTCAAAATCTCTGGGTGTATCTCAGATAGTTCGTACAAACCAGGGTGAGAATGATTCATGGAAACAAGGTTAAAATGGAAGATTCTCTGATGTGTAATACCATCAAGTGATGGTGGTGTGGCTAGATATTAAGAGCAATATGGAAAAAGACTATTCAGGATATTGACAGAGGGCAAAATCAAATGATGAAATCTAAAGTACCTCCTTGATCAATTTAGAGGTTGAGAATATGTCATGCTAACTTTTTTTTTTTTAACTGTAGATGAAACTGAAAATTTGGAAATATATCACAACTACATCTCAAGAGAGAAAAGAGAGCTTTCAGGTTTCAACTAGTTAAGGATTAAAGAGTGGGAAAATAAAGGCTTTAAAACTTTCCTCTAAGGTTAGATTTTGAGGCTCTGAGTTAAGAATGAGTCATTCTAGATAGCCCACTTCAACATTTTCTTACTCCTGAAAGATCTGGCTAATCACGTGCAGCTTTCATTGTATTTCTGAGAGAGAAAGTAACTTCACTCTCATGTCTGATGAATCACAAAGTGACTGTTGGGTTCGAAACATTCTCTCCTCCTGCTTGGTGATAAGTTAGCTAAGGCCAGTGCATATGGCTCAAATAGATGGATCACTCCTTCCTTCTTCTTTTTCATGATTTTTGTCAAGGTCACCAACATTATCTTAGAATTAGGGCTTAGAACTCAGCATCATCTTTGACTTTTCCCTTCCCTCTTTCCTTCATGTTGCCAAGCGTTGTTTCTATCTTTGGAATACTTCTTGAATTTATACTTTGTTGTGCATTTCCATTGACATTGCCTTAAGTTAGGTGATTATTACCATTTGCCTATATAATTGTAAGAGTCTATAGTCTAATCCTGTTTTTGTTCCTTAATTTTTTTCAGTGTCTTCTGTATGTTCAGTCTGGCAGAGTGAAGCACAGAATTCGTTAATTCTTGCCCATAGTGTTTTTTGATTCTTTCTGACTTTGCTGTTGATCTCTCTGCCTGAATGATTTTCACCCTTGTTATATACATAAATCATACCAGTCCGTCAAAACCCAGCTCAAATGTTTTCTATCCTGAGTTTGTCCTGATTATGAATCTCTTCTCTTTCCCTTCCTATTGCAACTTTCTTTCTCCCTTTATACAGGCACTTATCACCGCATAATTTATCATAATAATATATGTTTTATTTCTCCTACTAAACTCCAACACTCTACGTAAGAATCTATGTCTAATTAATCTTTATTTCTCTGGCACAGACTTAGGGTAGTCAGTTCTATACTTTTCAGTATGCAAATAATGTAGCTTAGGAAATAGAATACTAATTACTCAGTACTACAGTACATGTCTAAATGTTGTCAATAAACTGTATATTTTTGTGTCAGCTTCCTGAATATCAAACCATAGGCCAGTTGCTAAATTACTATTATAGTGTGACTTATCATTAGGCATAGAACCAGTGCCTTTTCACATTGACATTTTTTAATCATTAAAGGTAATTTTAATAATGCATTTTATTCAATTCAATACAGTATATCTGAAATATTACCATTTCAGCTTGTAATAAATATAGACATTTACTAAAGAGATATTTTACATTCTTTTTTTTCATACTGAGTCTTTAAAATCATGTGTGTGTTTTTTATATATATATATATATGTACCTCAATCCAGGCACTTAATCTTCACTGGAGATATTTGGTCTGTTAAATTTCATAAAATTTACCACTGGAAAAGTAGATTCACATGCCCAAGTTGTTCCAAATATACTTCAGAGTTTTACAGTAATTGAATTGAGGATCAATTTTTAATTTTAGATTAATAATACATTTTAATTCAGCAATTTAAAAAATTGAAGTATAGTTAATTTACATACTGTGTTTCAGGTCTGTAGCAAAGTGGGCTGGAGATATAAATGTACATATAAGTGTATCTTTTCCTTCGCAATAACTTAAAAAAAATAGCCTAAAGGACAAAGTAAATCTGATAAACCATGTAAAACTTTGGTCTAATATAATCAGTTAAAATTTCTAGAACAAAACATTTTTATTTCTAATATTGGGTAAAAAGCTGAGAACATGCAAGAATAATAGCAGCATGACTTTATAATGTTTTTGAAGGTATTACTAACTTTAGTTGTTGCTAATTAATACATAATACATATTGTTAGCATTATTCCTAATAATATTACTAACAGTGGGAAGATGAGACTATTGAAGTATACCAGTGCTTTTAGATATTGGTGTTAAGGATTAAGTTATAAGGTTTTGGGGTGCTGCTATCTGTCTTTATCTGATTGTAATGAAGTGATTTTATATTCCTAGCACATTATTGGAGAACCAGACACATCTTAGTTTTTGGGGATGAATACATTCACACCAGCTCCTATAAGGAGTGAAAGGAGGCTTGATTACACAGAAGCAGAGACAGGTTAGGCACTACACAGTCCATGGAATTCTCCAGGCCAGAATACTGGACTGGGTAGCCATTCCCTTCTCTAGGGGATCATCTCAACTCATGTATAGAACCCAGGTCTCCCACATTGCAGGCAGATTCTTTACCAGCTGAGCCACAAGAGAAGCCCCAAAAGGCTTATATGTCACAGTATTGTTTTAAGAAAGAACTGAGTGGTTATGTCTAAAGCACCTAGAAAATTGTAAGTACTGTATAGCTGTTTAGGAGTTTGTACCTATCACTGTTATTATGGAATGCCAGATTTAGGATGGTTGCTTAAGCATTGTAGTCTGAGACTCTTATTTTATGGATGAAGAAAGTGAGACCCCAAGAGGGGTCATCAAGACCTAGGAAATCTCTTCACAGGGTCCTGGGCTCTTATATTCTGTGCTAGGCCCAGTGCTATGTGTGAGACCTTGAGTTGTGGGTGTTGCAGACCCTCAAGGGTTTCAGGCTTGGACAGGTGGAGATTACAGCAAGACCCACGCCATGATGGGCAAGTGCAGCTTCTTACTCAAGAGGAACTCCAGATTTCTTAGGTTCTTCTCCTCTCTCTGCCACTCTCCAAGATGGCATCTAGGGAAATGGAGGAGTCATTTGCCTCTGTGACAGTGACAAGGTGAGAGCCTTGGATCCATGCTGGTGATCTTGAGTGACCTCAGCCTGCAGCAGCTTGAAGCAGAATTTCGGTTCCCTGGCTATAGGTTGAAGTCAGGTCATGACAGTGAAAGCGCTGAATCTTAGTCACAAGACCACCAGGGACCAGACATCAGTGACAAGGCTCTGGCCCATCAACTTTGCAGAAAATGAGTTTCTACAAAGAGGCAGAAAGTAGTGAAACAAGCAAAGTGTTAATTAGGAGGAAAGAGTAAGTATGGATATACACACAGGTGGGCTCAGAGAAGGCACGCCCTTGCGGTAGTTTGATTCACTTATCTGGGGCATTTCTTCTGGGTTTCCTCTGGCCAATCATCATGCTTTGCCAGACTCTGTGTCCTTATTTGGCATATCTCAGGGTCTTCCCATGTGTGCATGTGCACCTCTTAGCTAAGATGGATTCTAGTGAAGAGGCCTAAGGGTGGGTTGACATTACTTGCTATGAGGTGACACCCCGTCTCTTTTGACTTCCAAGGAGCCTTTCTCACATATGTGGTCAGGAAGGTCTCCTTGACCTTGAGAATGAGAAAAATGTGGTCTCTTATCTGAACAGTATTCAGCTTTTCCTCCTCTTCATCTTGCAGAATCTGTCCACAGGAAACAAATTCTGGTTGCTTAGCCTGGGGCCCATCTGTCTCCTGCCTCATGAGGTCCTCTGGATTCTCTTTGTACAAGGAAATCTCTTCATCTTGACCGAGATCTTGCTCTTCATCAGTAGCCAGGAGGCAGGAATACAGGCGCAGGTGTCTGAAGCCACTTTCCTCCTCCAGTGCTTGCCTGCTGTTCCATTCTCGCTGGATGCAGTGTCATGGTGGACAGGGCCCCCAGTCTAGCTGCAGGACACAGGACACTCATCCATATTTCCCAGGTGCCTCTGTATATCTCAACTCTCTCTTGAAAGCTTAGGCCCAAGCTATGAAAAGCCAGGACTTTAGTGTCTGCCTCCATCGTTTCTCTCTTCCCTCTGGTCTCTGGTGAGACATAACCCCAGATCTCATTCTCCTTTTCTGGGAATGTATTTATGCCTGCTTCCCTTGAAAGACCAGATACAGATGGTGGCTCAGATGTTAAAGCGTCTGCCTACAACGCAGGAGACCAGGGTTCAGTCCCTGGGCCGGGAAGATCCTCTGGAGAAGGAAATGGCAACCCACTCCAGTACTCATGCCTGGAAAATTCCATGGATGGAGAAGCCTGGTGGGCTACAGTCCATGGGGTCACAAAGAGTTGGACACGACTGAGCGACTTCACTTCACTCACTCCCTTGAAAGACCAGATACAGATGAAACATTGGCTTACCAATAAGGGAACTTCTGAAAGACACCTTCCTTACCTAAAAGGATGCATAGGAACATGAGGATGCACCAGAAGTAGCTGTGTCATACACTCAGTCAGCGTGGGTCCTAGGCCTGGAGGCTGGAGCACCTTCTACCTCAAGGTGACTCAGCATTTGTGTGAATATGTTCAGAAATTGAGGGGGGGATGTACTCTTTGTTATTGTTCATCTGGAATTTGTATTTTCCCAAAGAAAACCTTTAATGGGGTCTGTTTGCCTCCCTTAGGGGATATCTCTAGAGGGTGGGATTAATCCTGCAGCCACTTCAGATAGCTTGGCCTCCCTCTTTCCATCTTGAGCTTTCACCTCCTGCACCATGTCCCCGTGCAGTATTCCAGCTTCACGGTAGGGTGCATTTCCTTACACTCTGCAGTATAGCACAGGGTCAGCACCTTACGCAGATAACACATTCATCTTGCTTTCCTCAGAGGTCGAGTGCCCAAGACAGCACTTGAGGCTTTCAGGACTCAACTCCTGCCTAACCCCTCCCTGGTTTCTGATCCCCCAGGGCCTAGTAATTACCTTTAGTGATGTGCTGAAAGTGGTCACTAACTCACTTTTGTCCTCCACATTCATTAATGCTGTAGGATGCATGACTCACTCCAGCCATTTGGAATGAAAACCCTGGTGGCAGTAGACGGCAGCTGTTCTTTGAGGTGGGATGGAGTAGTAGATGAACAGAGGATATAAAAGCTACCAGTGACATTTTCCTCTTGGACTGCTAGCTCATGGAACTACACACATCCTCTTTACTCATCTCTTGGGATTCAGCTTCAAGTAGTATCCAGAGGTTCCTCCCTGATGCTTCCGCACCCACAGGAATAAGTTCTCCTTCTACCTATATTCCAAAGCATATTTGGAACAGGGACACATCTCTTAGAGTTTCTATTATATTGTATCAAAGTGACTTATTCAGAACTTATTTCTCTTCCACTAGAAAGATTCTTTCTAGGGCAGAGACCAGGTCTTGTTTATCTTGGCATCCCTAATGTCTTGCAGAGATGTTGGTTCAGAACTGGGCCTTAGAAAATGGTGACAGATGTGTGAAATAGAAATAGTTCTGATTAGGAGCCGAATTTCTTTGATCTTGAACTTTGATCCTGCACTTTCCAAATGACATGCTAGGAGTAGGGAGTGTTCATACTTAATGATGTTGCAGGGTAGGCTAAAAGGGTATGGAAATGAAGGGAAGAGCTTTTTAAAAGCCATATGGCCATAGTGCTTCTTTCTTGCTGGGTGATAGCCTGCTAAGAAGAATGTGGGGCTGGAGTGAGTGTCAAAGAGTGTCAGGCTACTCCTGTGTTTTGAGAATGGCAAGAACCACTAGAACCCTGAAACCATCCAGATCAAATCTTCTCCAGATTGATGCCTCCTTTCTGGTAAATGCCCCCTATTATTTAATGGCTTATGATGTTGATCTGTTAAAAAATAGAGCCCCAAAATATCTCCTGGTCACTTATTGTGTTCAAAGAAGACACCATGCTCCCCTGATCGCAAGAGGTGGGTGTTCCTCTCACTGGTGCCAACAGTCTATCCCAGGATCCAGTTTTGTCTGTGGAGCATTTGGAAATGAACCTTTAGAATGACTTTTACAGCTCAGGATGCCAGTTGTCTGGCTTGGGTAAGGCCATTGGGTTTAGAGATGGGTCATCCAACTCTGGAACACATGGTTCAGAACACGTTTGGAAGGACAAGTGAAATGCAAATCACCTGGTTTTGGTGAGTGGGCTTGGAAAATAACAGACTTTCTGGACCCCACTGTTCTGCTTTGTGTCTGAGTGACTGCACTGAAAGGGATATTCAGGAGAGCCCTTGAAGAGACATTCAAGTTGCTGGGAGGTGTTGGCCCCCAGAAGTACTTTTAGCATCCAGGAATTTATGTATCTTATTTTAAAAATCATACCAGCTTAATTTTAGTATAGTCATGGATTTATGTTATTTTTAGTTTACTTTTAATTCTTGAAATTTTAATAGTAGAGGAGGAATCTCTTCTCTTCCTAAATCTGGGTCACTATGAGGGCCTAACTTATAGAGAAATGTCTTCCTTCTTGCTTTCCCTGGTTTCGTTTCTGTTATTTTTGTGAGTTAGTTCAGTAATAACTAAAACTCAACCATGTATCTCTTCATTGAGGATGGAAAGTTCCACATAGGAAATTACCCTATCAATAATGGGTTAGTCATTGATGTTGACCAACGTAAGGAAACCTACTTCCTTATGCAAAAGGTTAACTGACCAACGGGAAGTAATTGGTGGGGAGATTGGTGGAGGAGGAGTTGAGTTGTAGTCTCATGGTGAACTTAGCTAAACACACCACGGAAAGTACCAGGCAGTAAATGAAACTATAAGAGGTTAGAAAACTCTCCCTCTTTTTTTGAAATTAAAGACTGTGAGGGTATGTATGATTTCTAAGTTTGGTGAACACATTTCTGAATAGGTTCATGTTTGGGAGTTTGTGTACACCCGTGGCAGATTCATGTCAATGTATGCCAAAACCAATAGAGTACTGTAAAGTAAAATAAAGTAAAATGGAAGCTCTAAAAAAAAAAAGAAAGAAAAGGACATGGGGTGGGGGGCAGGAACATTTTCAGAGCACTTCTCTCACCAGCTGAATCTTGCCATGGAGCAGTGGTTTTCAAACGATTCCTTGGAATGTAGAAAGAAAAACTAAGACTTGTCTTTATCCTTACTGAGCTCATTCTTTAGAACTGTCTGTTTCTTGTGCTGTTTTATGGTGTATAGAAAGGAAATGCTACAGAGAAGAGGAGAAAGCAGGTGGTTATATCAGGATGGGAAGAACTGGAGATGTGGGGAGAGCTCAGAACTTGGAGGTCTCCCCACTCTTCCAAGTTGGGAAATGTAGCCATTTGGGAAGATTCTGGAGAGGTAGCAGGAAGAACGTTGACGATTGCCTAGCAATGACCGTGTGACAAGTACTGGGTTGTGTGTTATTTATT
>SJYX01005361.1:0-11247 GCA_006410675.1 Oreotragus oreotragus
GGAAAGAAGCAGCGCCCTCATGAGAAATGACTCCGCGTGGGGAGGGGTGGGTGGCAAGGAGTGATTCTGCGAGTCCCAAAGCCTACCACATACCAAGCGGGTTCACGGGGACCCCGTGGCGCCTCTGTGTGGGACACATCACGGTCACATTCTAAAAGCAGAACCGGAGAGGACAGTGCTTTCAAAGTGCCATGTTTTTATAGCAGTAAGCACGTGTCAAGTGAAGAGTGTTTCTCCTATTAACGTTAAATTTCACTTTAATATTGCATATTGATTAGCACTTAAAATCCAGTTTCCTGCAGTGCTTACTTCAGTTAATTTGGCTGAATTCTAATTATTTTTTCTAATTTGTTTTTCACGTTACCTCCCAATATTTCATCCTTTATCTTTTTAACTGGCTAAGTGCTCAAATTTTTCTTTCTTATTAATTCTAAGCCCCCTTTTTTAGGGAATGATCAGTATAGATCTTCCTGTATAAGTGCAGCCACCTCTGCACAGGTGATGGTTAATCTGAATAACTCAGTCTCACAAAATCAGAGCCTGTGAATTCTTGGAGACACAGAATGTACCTTATTATTTTATAAGTTTTTGTCTTATAAAACATAATAGAGCCACAGAAAAACCCATAAAACTTGCGTGTAACAGTTTAATGACATAAATGGGCATCTGTGTCCTCGCCACCAAATCAGGAAACAGAACCCTGCAGACTCAAGGACGCAGCTCACCTCCCCCTCCCCCAGAGCTCCTGCTGACCTCATCGAACCGCTTCCTTGGGTGTATCTGTACTTTAGTCGCCTAAGTATACATCCCTGAACATTTTAGTTTGGCTTTGCCCGTTTTTTGTTTTGTTTTGTTTTGTTTTTCTACAAGTAGAACCATAGAGCTGATTGTTGCACATCTTGTCTCTTTCATCCAACTTGATACCTGTTGTTGTGTCTACAGTTTATCTCTGTCAAAGCTGGTACTAAGCCATTGTGTGAAGGTGCCACAGTTTATCCATGTTACAGATGATGAGCATTTGATTTTTTCTAGTTTGGGATATTATGAATAAAGCTGTTGTGAACTTTCTTTTGCTTGTGCACTGATGCACTTAAGGGTGGATTTTATTTGCTCATGAGTAATATAATATATACAGTAGTCATGTATGGATGTGAGAGCTGGACTGTGAAGAAGGCTGAGCACCAAAGAATTGATGCTTTTGAACTGTGGTGTTGGAGAAGACTCTTGAGAGTCCCTTGGACTGCAAGGAGATCCAACCAGTCCATTCTGAAGGAGATCAGCCCTGGGATTTCTTTGGAAGGACTGATGCTGAAGCTGAAGCTTCCATACTTTGGCCACCTCATGCGAAGAGTTGACTCACTGGAAAAGACTCTGATGCTGGGAGGGATTGGGGGCAGGAGGAGAAGGGAACGACATAGGATGAGATGGCTGGATGGCATCACCGACTCGATGGACGTGAATCTGAGTGAACTCCAGGAGTTGGTGATGGACAGGGAGGTCTGGCGTGCTGCGATTCGTGGGGTCGCAAAGAGTCGGACATGACTGAGCGACTGAACTGAACTGAACTGAATATAATACATATGCTCAGCTTTTTGTGCCCATTTTTATTGAGATACAATTTATGTGCAATAACAATCACTGATTTTAAGTGTTTGACTCAATGACTTTAGACAACTGTACACATTGGTATGAGTCTCCACCACAGCATGACACAGGGATAGTCCAAATAGCCCCCAAAGTCCCCCTTTTCAGCAATGCTCTGCTCCACTCAAGGCCCTACAGAACTGCTCATCTGCTTTCTCTTGCTGTAGTTTTGGTATAAGATTTCAGATACTTGCAGTCAAAAGGATATTGTCTTTCATGTTTGGTTTCTTTCACTTGACAGTGCTTTGTTTTATTGTTGAGAAGAATTCCACCAAAATGTGTTTATAATTCATAAAATGATGGACTTCAGTTTGTCCATGTGGTGTTATCATGAATTAACGTTCCCACACGAGTCTTTTGTGAAGGTGTGCTTCCATTTTTCCTGGAGTGGAGTTTCTGGGTTTTGTCTTAAGTTTATACTAATTTTATAAGAAGCTGACCAGTTGTTTTCCACAGTGGCTGTGCCATCCTGCATCCCCGGCGCCATGTGTGAAAGCTCCCCCCACGCCATCCCTTCACGAAAGCTTGGTGTTACCAGCAGTCTTCTTACTAATGTTGACCATATGATTTTGATTGGAATCGTATTGAACCCATAGATTAATTTGAGCAAAACTGATATGTTAGCAATATTGAATCTTCTGCTCCATGAACACAGTTTATCTCTACATTTACTTAGATCTTCATTAATTTCTCTCAATATTTTATAGTTTTCAATATAAAGAACTTGTACATGTTTTGTTAAATTTACCTTTAAGTATTTTATATATTTAATCCTTCTTTAATTATTACTTTAAATAACCTTTTGTTGTCCAGTTGTTTGTTACAAGGATATGGAGATATATTTGACTTTTAAGTTGCCTTTTAAACCTGCAACCTTTCTAAATTGACTTATACTAGCAGCTATTTTATAGATATCTTAACACTTTCTATATAAACAATCATATCACAGGTAAGTAGACACAGTTTTAATGCTTCCTTCCCCCCTGCATGCCTTTTATTTCTATTTCTTGCTTTACTGTATGGGCTAACCCTATTTGCTATGCATAGTAGCAAATAGAAGCCACAGGAGTGAAACTCCCCTCCTTATTCCTGGTTTTTTAGCTGCCCCTTGGTGTGTGGGGTCTTAGTTCTCTAACCAGTGGCAGCTTGGGGTCCTGGTCACCAGGCGGCCAGGGAAGCCCCCACCACTCCTGATTCCAGTGGGAAATCGTTTCTGTCTTTCATCCTTAAGTACGAGGGATGCTCCAGCTTCTGGGGAGAAAATTTTCACTGGGTTGAAATCTATTTCCAGCTTTCTGAGAGTTTTTTTCTTTTTAAATCATGAACGAGTGACGAGTTTTCTCACTTTTTATTGTTGCTGCTGTTGTGTTTGCTGAGATTATTGTCTGGTTTTCCCCTTTCAGTTTGTTAGTGTGGTGAATTACATTCTTTGTATTCCTGAGCTAAATTCCACTTGGTTTTTCTCACACAAGTAGCATCTGGTACCTATGATCAGGAATGCAAATACTTCTGCTCACTACACCTTGGTTTAGGCATCACCAGGGAAAACTCAAAGTAGTCAAGCGCTGGATGGACCACGCCTCACTCACACAGGGGCGCGGCAGTGCGAGATGGCAGCCGCACGGGTGCTGGAGCTCCCGAGGCCAGCGGGCCCTTCCCAGCAGTTGCGATGTGGCCCAGAGCATGCGCACTCCGAGTGTGCCGCACCAGCAGGACCCTGCCTTCCCCCAGCGTGGAAGAGACCCCGGGGTGGTCAGGGGCCCGTGGCACACACTGGTAGGCAGAAAAAAGGAACATGCTGTGAGCCTGAAAGAGGGAAAAATATTCAAGCGATAAGCAAAGTGCAGTCTGAAACTCTTTCCTGATGCTGGGAGGGATTGGGGGCAGGAGGAGAAGGGGACGACATAGGATGAGATGGCTGGATGGCATCACCGACTCGATGGACGTGAATCTGAGTGAACTCCAGGACTTGGTGACGGACAGGGAGGTCTGGAGTGCTGCGATTCATGGGGTCACAAAGAGTTGGACATGACTGAGCGACTGAACTGAACTGAACTGAACTGAATATAATATATATGCTCAGCTTTTTGTGCCCATTTTTATTGAGATACAATTTATGTGCAATTTCCTTCTTGGTGAGGAGATGCTCCTGAGGCCCACTCTTGTGCTGCCAAGGCAGAGGTTAAAAGACTGCCTTTCTCTACAGTCATGATGGTTCTCTGCTTTTCACACTGGGCTCACGTCATTTGCTGTTATTTTGTTGAAGACTTTTGTGGCTGGGCTAATAAGGGAAACTGTTTTTAGCTTCCTTGTAATATCTTGTCCTGTCTAGTGGCAGAGTGATGCTAACTTCACTAAATGAGTTGGGAAGTGCTCCCTCACCTTCTCTGTTCTGGAGAATCTGGCATCAGTGCTCCGTTCAGTGTTTGGGAAAGTTCACTTGTGAAGCCATATGGGGTTAAAGTTTTCTTTCTGGGGTGATTTTAACTGTAAGTTGAATTTTTAAAAGCAGTTGTAGAGCTATTCAGGTTATATAATTTTCTTGAATAAACATTAGTAATTTGTGTCTTTTGTCTATTACAATAAAATTTTCAGATTTGTTGGCATAAAGTTGTCCACAATATTCCCTTAAAAGTTGTGATTTTTATTGTATATAAAATATATCTCAATAAAACTGAAAGAGTAAAAGGTTTAAAATTTTTTTGTTTTTTTATGTCTGCAGGATCTATAGTGAAATTTGCTCTTTCATTCCTAATATTGATAATCTGCATTTTTTTTTCCTGGGCAGTTATCAGACTGCAGTCGATCTTTTATTACAGATAATTAAATCTCCCCACAAGGTCTTAAACAGTATCAAACACCATTTCACGTCTCTTAACACAGAGCAGACCAGGCATTCACTACTGGAACCAAGTAAGAAGTGTTCAGCCTCAAGCTTCTGATCGCATCACTCGGTGACCACAGCCTGGCTCATTTTCTCGTGTTTCCCAACTGCGCATCTCACACTTTTTTTTCCAGCTGCGCATCTCACACTTCTTGTCCTCTGAGTGGCAACAAGAGGTTCTATTTCATGTTCTAAGTGCAGGGAGTTGAGAGAAACAAACTCCAATGAAAGCACATCAATCTCAATTCAACTTAGTTTAAAGAAAAAAGCAAACTTAAATTATTTGTTTTGAGGAGACAAAGGGAAAGGAAGGCATGGGGTTAAGAGTCCAAACTGTGACAAAGACCAGATGCTATACGTGGCGTGTCCTAGTTCTGGAAACTATCTGTTACACGATATTCTAAAATAAAGTGGCTTTTGTGGATTTTTTTCTCTTTTGGTATTGTAAACATATGCTGTCTAATAGTACCTGAATCTAGCACCTTCCTTTTTTGCAGACAAAACAAAACGGAAAGCCTTCAAGGCAAACGAACTCCTGAGGAAAAAAGAGCGTCATTTTATAAAACTGTGAGGGCACCCAAGCGAGACCCCACTTAAGACTCGTCAGCATGAACTTGAGAGCTCCTGTCCGCGGTTCCTCAGAATTAAACTGAGTTTCGATGTAATGGGAGCCACCACCGCCTCCTGTCTTCATTTTTGCCTTTCTCCATCCTCACATCCATCCTGCAGGTGAGCTCAGCAGAACTCATTAGTAACTGAGATCCGAGTCAAGTCATTTCAAGCAAATGGGCAGGGACTTGGTCATGGGACCATTCACGTCATTTTATCTATTAACTCTTGGCAAGGAACAGCCGTGTATTTTGGATTTGCTTGAAAGCCCAGAATCAAGAAGGCTGTCACAAGAGCCTCATTGTCATTGCGGAGTACAGGGACAGGAGACACACCCAAAGGGATGAGAAGCCGGGAGCAGAGGGTAAGCGAGGGCGGCAGCACTCTGCACTGTTTTCCTAGGCACCCTCCCTCGTGGGGAGGGGAGGGAGGCAGAAGAAAAGAAACGCTTTGTTTTGGGGTGATGGAAGCAGCTCAGCCTTACTCTCTTAAGTAAGGTGCCCATCTGTCTCTGGGCTCCTACAAAATTTGACCAAAGAAAATTCCTATATCTTTCAAGGACATAAGGGAAAACTTCCCTGAGACCGGAGAGCAGGCTTGAGCTCTGCACCAAGAAAACCCCCCACACCACGAAAGCCAGCATTTTCTCCAGGGGTCAGGCGGCCGTGCGGCCTTGCTTGCAGCGCTGGACCCACCCTGCCCCTCAGAGTCGGGGGTTTTACTCCGTTTTCAGCTCCCCCACTATGCACTCCATTCCCCCGTCCTTCTGCTTCCCTTCCGACTGTCCCTCCCATTCTGCTCACTCTGATCCTGCTTTAGGTTCATTCAGCACGGGGAATCCTGACCTTAGATTTGTCTGTCAGACTCCAGATATGAGTGGTTTCCATAGGGAACAAGTCGACACCTCTGAAATTTCAGACCCATCTTATTGGCCAGGGCGTGGAGCAGCAACACTGTCTGACCCCAAGCAGCATTAATCTCATTCCATTCCACAGGAACACTGGGCAGCCAACCCAGTCTGAAGTTATTGATTGTACCAAACTGTCCACTATGCCAAATGTGGAAGGTTGCGTTAAAGACATTAGTTTTCTTCAGCTTATCCAGCTGCATCTGGGCATCACACATCTGGTTTTCTACACTCTTCAGCTCATTGTCCAGTTCTAGCTGTTGTCTTTTACATTCACTGTATTCTCTTTGATACTGAGCTTCCTCCTGATCCAATCTCTCAGCCTCAGCCTGGACCTTCTCGAGATTTTCCGCCACTATCTTCCGGTATTTTTTCCACATCTTCCAGCTCTTGGATCAGCCTCTCCTCCTCTAATGCCAGCTCCTTTAGCTCCAACTCAAGCTGTTCGCTGTTATCTTCAGTCATTAGCTCTAAGATCTCCGAACAGCGTCTGTAGTTCTGACACTCGCTTTCAGTGGCATTGAGCTGAGTGTCCAGCTGGTCGAAGAGAGTGTCTGTGCATTCCTCGCACAGAAGGTGATCCACATCTGTCTGGCCTGACATAATGTCAAAAAGGTCCCCAGTGACCTTTAGTCTTCAGCTGAGGTTCTCCATGGTGTCGCCATCGGATGCCTCCCCAGTCAGATTGAAGCTTTTGGCACTTTCTGTGGACATCATCCTAGCTGGGGGGATGAATCTGCGAGAGACACCATCCTGGCGAGTTTCAATAAATGGCTCTTCTCCTGAGTTAGCCTCTTCCTCCTGGGTCTCTCCTGGGTTCAGCCAGGCTGTGCCAAGTAATGGAGCTGTGGGCTCCTGGATGGTGACACGGTCCAGGATCTTGAAGCTCGTGTCCAGTTTCAGAGGCTGGCTGCAGCACCAACACTCAGCCACCTGCATGGTGCTCCATCCCTCAGGACCCAGAGCCCACCACCCCGATCCAGTCCACCGCGGGGATGCCATGGCCTCGGGTCTGTCTGCAGGCGGGACTTCCAAGACTGCCACCGCCCAGCCTTCACTGCATTTTTTTCCTTGATCAGTTTGCCTAGAGGTTTGTCGATTTTTGGTCATTTCCAGAAACTACACCCTAATTTACTTTATTTTCGGTTTATATTTCATTGCTTCTGCTCTGTCATTTCCCCTCTTTTCTCTGCTTACTTTGGCTTTAGTTTGCTCTTTGTTTTCTAGTTCTGATTTGAGACCTTTCTTATTTTCTTATTGGAGAAGGCAATGGCACCCCACTCCAATACTCTTGCATGGATAATCCCATGGATGGAGGAGCCTGGTAGGCTGCAGTCCATGGGGTCTCGAAGAGCTGGACATGACTGAGTGACCTCATTTTGACTTTTCACTTTCATGCATTGGAGAAGGAAATGGCAACCCACTCCAGTGTTCTTGCCTGGAGAATCCCAGGGACGGGGGAGCCCTTATACAATCTTTTAATGCATTAATTTCCCTTTAAGCATTGCTAAGTGGCTTACATCAACAATGAGTGAATTGATTCCCTTAATTTGAACTTGAATTCATTTTAAAACATTCTCTTTTTTTATTTGCCCCCGTAACTTTCTAAGGTGCTACCTGATGGAAGACACTAGAAGACAGTACTCAAACCGGGAGGCAGGAGCTGAGGGAGCAGATGGGTGGCGGGTGGGTAGATAGGTGGATAAATAGGACTTGTGGCTAAGACAAAACACAAGAGGGACTTGGACCAATGGTGATAATGTGTCATGAACTGGGGAACAAGATTAACCCAACTCTGATCTGTGGATAAAAAGAGAAGTTAACTTCCTGTGCTGTGCTGCGGTAACAATCAGATTCAGACGCGTGTGGCTTAAACAGTCACCGTGCCCCTCACTCACACTCCACAGTCGCAGGTCTGTCTCCCTCACTCCGGGACCCAGATAGGCCCTTTGAGGATGGGATGTTTTCAGCAAAGAGGAGGAAAGGCAACGGAGCCCCGTGACTGTCGAGAAGGGCCTTTCTTGCCTCCTCCTGAGACAGGCAGGGACCTGGGCCCCTTTGCTGCCATACTTGCACCTCACACATCTCTCCTCCAGCAACAAAATACCAAAAAAAAAAAAAGACACAGGACCAGAAACAGCTGCACACCTGCTCACCTGGGCCGAATTCTGAGCTGTCAGTCAGGTCAGCCGCTCAGTCGCGTCCGACTCTCGGCGACCCCATGAACCGCAGCACGCCAGGCCTCCCTGTGCATCACCAACTCCCAGATTTTACCCAAACTCGTGTCCATCGAGTTGGTGATGCCATCCAGCCGTCTCATCCTCTGTCGTCCCCTTCTCCTCCTGCCCTCAATTCCCCCCAGCATCAGGGTCTTTTCCAATGAGTCAACTCTTTGCATGAGGTGGTCAAAGTATTGGAGTTTCAGCTTCAGCATCAGTCCTTCCAAATTCTGAACAAAAGTTACCAAAAGACCAAAAAAATTTTAAAAAATCCAACTGCCACTTCTAAAAGAAGCAAAAACAGGGTCAAGAGCAAACGCAGAGCACATGTGCCCCCTGCACTCAACAGGGTCAACCACCCCAGCCCCCGTCAGCCCAGCCCCGGACACACCCCTACCCTCAGCCCACACGAGGAGCAGGCTCACCAGGGGACTTTCCCCAGGGAGAAAGTGAGCCAAATCCCTGAGTTTCAGCCCTGGACACACTCCTACCCTCAGCCCACTCAAGGAGCGGGCTCACCAGGGAAATTTCCCCAGGGAGAAGGTGAGCCAAATCCCTGAGTTTCAGTTCCTCGGTCGTGTCTGACTCTTTGCATCCCCATGGACTGCAGCATGCCAGGCTTCCCTGTCCATCACCAACCCCCGGAGCTTGCTCAAACTCACATCCATTGAGTCGGTGATGCCATCCAACCATCTCATCCTCTGTCGTCCCCTTCTCCTCCTGCCCTCAATCTTTCCCAGCATCAGGGTCTTTCCCAATGAGTCAGTTCTTCACATCAAGTGGCCAAAGTAGCAGAGCTTCAGCTTCAGCATCCGT
This sequence comes from Oreotragus oreotragus, assembly GCA_006410675.1. NCBI lineage: Eukaryota > Metazoa > Chordata > Mammalia > Artiodactyla > Bovidae > Oreotragus > Oreotragus oreotragus. The sequence goes on from SJYX01005361.1 coordinate 9,080, forward strand.
CCTTCCGATGAATGTTCAGGACTTATTTCCTTTAGGATGGACTGGTTGGAACTCCTTGCAGTCCAAGGGACTCTCAAGAGTCTGCCCCAAAGCATCAGTGCTTTGGTGCTCAGCCTTTTTTGGTCCAACTCTCACATCCATACATGACTACTGGAAAAATCACAGCTTTGACTAGATGGATGTTTGTCAACAAAGTGCTGTCTCTGCTTTTTAATATGCTGTCTAGGTTGGTCATAGCTTTTCTTCCAAGGAGCAAGCGTCTTTTAATTTCATGGCTGCAGTCACTATCTGCAGTGATTTTGGAGCCCCAAAAAATAAAGTCGGATACTGTTTCCACTGTTTCCCATCTATTTGCCATGAAGTGATGGGACCAGATGCCATGATCTCAGTTTTCTGAATGTTGAGTTTTAAGCCAGATTTTTCACTCTCCTCTTTCACATTCATCAAGAGGCTCTTTAGTTCCTCTTCACTTTCTGCCATAAGGGTGGTGTCATCTGCATATCTGAGGTTGTTGATATTTCTCCCGGCAATCTTGATTCCAGCTTCTACTTCATCAAGCCTGACATTTCACATGATGTGTTCTGCATAGAAAGGAGACAATATACAGCCTTGACATACTCTTTTCCCAATTTGGAACAAGTCCATTGTTCCATGTCCAGTTCTAACTGTTGCTCTTGACCTGCACACAGATTTTTCAAGAGGTAGGTAAGGTGGTCTGGTATTCCCATGTCTTTAAGAATTTTCCAGTTTGTTGTGATCCACACAGTCAAAAGCTTTGGCATAGTCAATAAAGCAGAAGCAGATGTTTTTCTGGAACTCTCTTGCTTTTTAGATGATCCAATGGATGTTGGCAATTTGAACTCTGGATCCTCTGCCTTTTCTAAATCCAACTTGAACATCTGGAAGTTCTCGGTTCATGTACTGTTGAAGCCTCACTTGGAGAGTTTTGATCATTACTTTGCTAACATTTGAGATGAGTGTGATTGTGCGGTAGTTTGAACATTCCCTGGCATTGCCTTTCTTTGGGATTGGAATGAAAACTGACCTTTTCCAGTCCTGTGGCCACTGCTGAGTTTTCCAAATTTGCTGGCCTATTAGTGGAACACTTTCACAGCATCATCTTTCAGGATTTGAAATAGCTCAACTGGAATTCCATCACCTCTGCTAGCTTTGTTCATAGTGATGCTTCCTAAGGCCCACTTGACTTCACATTCCAGGATGTCTGGCTCTAGGTGACTGATCATACCATCATCGTTATCTGGGTCATGAAGATCTCTTTTTGTATAATTCTTCTGGGTATTCTTGCCACCTCTTCTTAATATCTTCTGCTTCTGTTAGGTGCATACCATTTTTGTCCTTTAGTGTGCCCATCTTTGCGTAAAATGTTCCCTTGGTGTCTCTAATTTTCCTGACGAGATCTCCAGTTCTTCCCTTTCTGTTGTTTTCCTCTATTTCTGTGCGCTGATCGCTGAGGACGGCTTTCTTATGCCCCCTTACTATTCTCTGGAGCTCTGCATCGAGATGGGTGTATCTTTCCCTTTCTCCTTTGCCTCTAGTTTCTCTTCTTTTCTCAGCTATTTGTAAGGCCTCCTCGGACAGCCGTTTTTCTTTTCTGCATTTCTGTTTCTTGAGAACTTGTCTTCACTCCCCTCTGCTGCAGCAAGGACCCCAGTAAATCCTTGCCTGAACTTCTTGTCTGGCCTCTGTTGACAGGGGAAGGCCAAGCACCCTGGTATCACCCCCACATTCCATTAGCCAAAGCCACAGGTCAGTTGCCTGAGGTCAACTGCAGGGACGGAGCTGATGAAGTTTAGCCCCCTTGCCAGGCCGTCAGCCCCTGCCCTATGCCCCGCTGGCAGTGGCGTTTCATCCCAACTCCTGCGCCCCCTAACTTGCAGCCACAGTTTCCTCTGGGCAGACAAGCCCTCTGAGCCGGAGCGCTGGGCCACAGGGCTTTCCGGGGCCCTCTCGGCCCTTGCGCCTGTGGCCGTCGCCTGGGCTCTCTGCCTCAGTCAGCCTCACGTCCCCTCTGAAGTGAGGGCCCGTCCTTTCAGCTTGTTTCTCAGTCAGCCTCACGTCCCCTCTGAAGTGAGGGCCCGTCCTTTCAGCTTGTTTGTCAGTCAGCCTCACGTCCCCTCTGAAGTGAGGGCCCGTCCTTTCAGCTTGTT
>SJYX01005363.1:7013-31361 GCA_006410675.1 Oreotragus oreotragus
AGCACAAGCTGGAATCAAGATTGCCAGGAGAAATATCAATAACCTCAGATATGCAGATGACACCACCCTTATGGCAGAAAGTGAAGAAGAACTAAAGAGCCTCTTGATGAAAGTGAAAGAGGAGAGTGAAAAAGTTGGCTTAAAGCTCAACATTCAGAAAACTAAGATCATGGCATGTGGTCCCATCACTGTATGGCAGATAGATGGGAAACAGTGAAAACAGTGGCTGACTTTATTTTTCTGGGCTCCAAAATCACTGCAGATGGTGATTGCAGCCATGAAATTAAAAGACGCTTACTCCTTGGAAGGAAAGTTATGACCAACCTAGATAGCATATTCAAAAGCAGAGATATTACTTTGCCAACAAAGGTTTGTCTAGTCAAGGCTATGGTTTTTCCTGTGGTCATGTATGGATGTGAGAGTTGGACTGTGAAGAAAGCTGAGTGCCGAAGAATTGATGCTTTTGAACTGTGGTGTTGGAGAAGACTCTTGAGAGTCCCTTGGACTGCAAGGAAATCCAACCAGTCCATTCTGAAGGAGACCAGTCTTGGGTGTTCATTGGAAGGACTGATGCTGAAGCTGAAACTCCAATACTTTGGCCACCTGATGCAAAGAGCTGACTTATTTGAAAAAACCCTGATGCTTGGAAAGATTGAAGGCAGGAGGAGAAGGGGACAACAGAGGACGAGATGGCTGGATGGCATCATCAACTCGATGGACATGGGTTTGGGTGGACTCCGAGAGTTGGTGATGGACAGGGAGGCCTGGTGTGTTGCAGTTAATGGGGTTGCAAAAAAGTCGGACATGACTGAGTGAACTGAACTGAACTGAAAGATTAAGGATTTCTGCTTCATTATTTAAAGGCTATATCCCTTTTTCCCTTTCACTGTCTTCCCTCTCTTTCCTTTTCTCCTTTCCCTTTTCTCTTCCATCACTGCCTTTCCCTACTTAGTTCAAGGTTGTTAGCCCAAGACTGAACATGAGCCGTCATTATCCCAGTATCATTAGAATGAGACATATCACAACAGAAGCAATTTTCAGGACCATGGGCAGCAGCACATATGCCACCCTTTTCCCATCCCATCCCCCCAACACTATAACATTTTTATCCTCTCAGGAGTTATTCCAGGAAGACCCTAGAGTAATCTTTGTCAATGGGGTTGATATTATTGATGTGATTCCTGCATTGGGATAGGTGAATTAGACCAGGGACTTGGCATCCATCTTTGAGATTTTATGATTTTGTGCTTGAATTTCTCATGCCAGTCCTGGTAATATCACTATCTTTCTGTTCAGTTCAGTTTAGTAGCTCAATCATGTCTGGCTCTTTGTGACCCCATGGACTACAACACACCAGGCTTCCCTGTCCATCACCAACTGCTGGAGCTTGCTCAAACTCATGGCCATTGTGTCAATGATGCTGCCCAACCATCTCATCCTCTGTCATCCCCTTTTCCTCCTGCCTTCAATCTTTCCCAGCATCAGGGTCTTTTCAAATGAGTCAGCTCTTTGCCTCAGGTGACCAAAGTACTCAAGCTTTGGCTACAGCATCAGTCCTTCCAGTGACTATTCAGGACTGATTTCCTTTAGGATTGACTGGTTGAATCTCCTTTCAGTCCAAGGGACTCTCAAGAGTCTTCTCTCAACACCACAGGCCAAGAACATCAACTCTTCATTGCTCAGCTTTCTTTATGGTCCAGCTCTTACATCCATACATGACCACTGGAAAAACCATAGCTTTGACCAGATACACCTTTGTTGGTAAAGTAATGTCTCTGCTTTTTAATAAGCTGCCTAGGTTGGTCATAACTTTTCTTCCAAGGAGCAAGTGTCTTTTAATTTCATGGTTGCACTCACTATCTGCAGTGACTTTGGAGCCCAAGAAAATAAAGCCTGCCATTGTTTCCATTGTTTTCCCCATCTACTTGCCATTAAGTGATGGGACCAGATGCCATGATCTTCATTTTCTGAATGCTGAGTTTTAAGCCAGCTTTTTCACTCTCCTTTCTCACTTTCATCAAGAGACTTTTTAGTTCCTCTTCACTTTCTGCCACAAGCGTGGTATCATCTTGATATTTCTCCCCACAATCTTGACTCCAGTTTATGCTTCATCCAGTCTGGCATTTCTGTAGTCACATACTTTGAATCTGCCCAGGTATTAGATCTATACATTAATAAAACTGGATATGAGTGTTTCTGTTGGAAATTTTCACTGAATCATTGCAAACTATTCATGATCCTCTATGTATCTGGCTGTCTGGCTTGTCTAACGAATAAAGTCAGCTAAAGAGTAGGCAGATCTCCTTATATGTATTATATGAAGCATTAAATGTCTTGCTCTGATTAATTTTAAATTGTAATGTTTTCTTTACTCCAAAAACTATCTATGAAATATATCTGGAACTTTTCTTTTCTCCATACATATTTCAAGCAAATGCTGGCTTTTTAACTTAAAATGTTAATATAGGAATGTTTGCACATCACTTCCATCATCTTTGATTTAAGTGGGATATATCATAGGGAAAGAGAGGGAGAGCCTTAAATATTACTAGTCTCTAAGCTTCATGAGGACAGAGACCTTCCCTTTCTTGATTACACTATATCACTAGAGCACCCCAAAAGAATAGTGTTTTAAGAAAAAGAAAAACACCTAAACTGAGCCAAGTGGAATCATTTCCTACTTGCTGGAAATGAAGCAGGACATTCATTCTAAGGACATTGCTGCTCAGAAGGGAAGAAATCCAAGTTTTGTAATATTGATATGAAGATAGTTTCCATGGAGTGCAAACTCAAGCAAAGAACAAATAACTCTCTCCTCCACAGGGAGCTTTTGTGCTTTCCCTGACAAGGTGTTGCCTCAGACTTCAGAGAGGACATATTAGTTCTACTCAAGGGACTGGAAACTGTCCTTAGGGGAAATGAAAGTTAACTTGAAGTACTGATCTCATTGATTCTCTTTTCAAATGAGTTGAGAAATGGTCAGCATGACCTGCCTTGAGTGGATCTGCCTACTGGCCCTATGCCTTAGGCCACAAAGACTAAAATTAGCTAAGGCACTGTAAACAGCCTGTTCTTTAATAGCACTTCTAATAATAATAATAGCAAAACAACAAAATGAAACATAAGAATTGTAATAAGAGCTTCCAATAGGGGTCCTCATTACATGCCAAGCACTACTTGAAGCATCTGACAACACTTAATTCTCTGAACAACTCCTGTGATGTATTATTGGTTTAAAAATTTTGTATTTCACAAATGTGACAACTCAGGCTTGGATTTGTCCAAAGTTAAGTAAAAACAAAATGAAATGTTTGTTGAATTGATGGATAAATTCTATAACCCTGATAGTTCCACCTGTTGTACAACAAATTCTTCAGATAAATACTTGATTTCCATGAATTAATCAATTAACTAAAATTAATTAATTCAAGTGAAGACTTGATTGGGCATAGAATTTCAAAAATTAAAAATAATGTTGACGGTTGGTCAAAAAAATCAGAAAACCTAAGAGGTAGCCCCCTGTCTTGCCATTCACGGTGGTAAAAAAATGTGTGGAATTTCCTCTTTCTCTGAATTACAGAAAAGTAATCTCTATAGTGTTTTCTGGGGTATTTGAAAAACAATAGTGTCTGAACATCCCTGTCAGACAGGAAATAATGAATAAGCCTCCTAAGTGAAGTAAAAAGAGATAATTATTCATCCTGGTTTGATCAAAACCAGCATTGTGAAAATGAGTTTAAAAATATGCTTTAGGTACATTTCCTGACCAAGCCAGTTTTCCACTTGGATGAAATTAATTAAAACTTCCTTCTGCACACCATCCTCACCCTCTGCCTCCAAGTCCCTCTGCAGATAGAGAGGTAAGTGGGGATCCCCAGCTTTGTGATTGAGAAGCACCCAGAATCTGGGTTGGCTGTGTGACGACAGGCGAGTCTTTTCACTTTGGTGGACTCCAGTTCCTCCTTTTGAGAACGAACAACAACCAGCAGGCAGGCAACAACAACCAACCTGACCCCCAAGGCATTGATCAGCCACACATTCTTTGATTCTGAGTCACAATAGACATTACCACCAATTCTTCTATGTTTTTTTGCTCTAGAAATTTCTTATAGTATTACGCATACAGCCAGACCAAACCAATACACTCATTCACTCTTTACTTTTTTTTCTTTCAACAAGCGTTTCTTGAATGCCTGCTATGTTACAGGTGTTGTAGGCTCAAGGGCTGACATGGTGAAAAAAGTTTTTAAAAATCCTGTCATCGGGAAGCCTCATCTATGCTAGAAGGAGATGGACAAGAGGCAAGGAAACAAGTAAAGTAAAAACTGTGTCAGATAATGAGAGTAGATCAAACAGGGAAACAGAGCGGGCAGTAGGGAGTGCTGACCTGAGACAAATGGACCGCCAGGTTTATTCAGGTTCAGCGGAGAACTGCAGTAGGGGATCTGCAACTATGGTGAATCACATGCAAATCCTCCCATAGCAAGGGAGGGAAATGTCTTTTCTAGATAGTAGAAGGAAGTTGGGAGGGCTCTCAGAAACAGAGAATCCATGGCTGTTCATTGGCTGAGTCCTTGCCAGGAAAGAAGAGGTGTCTTTCTTCTTCCTGTTGGACTCTTGCTATCATCACTGGGTATGAGAGCTCCCCCTTCTGGTCTCTGACTTTCTGTAGGTGAAGTTTCCTTTGGCTTATTATTATAATTTTTTCAACAGGAGGTGGCTCTTTCCTGGAGGCTCAGCACTAAAGAACCCACCTACTAATACAAGAGACATGGGTTCCATCCCTGGGTTGGGAAGATCCTCTAGAGTAGGAAATGGCAATCCATTCTAGTAATCTTGCCTGGAGAATCCCATGGACAGAGGAGCCTGGTGGACTACAGGTCTCAAAGAGTCAGACATGACTTAGTGGCTAAAACAACAACAAACAAAAATAGGCTGGGCTGATTTGGTCACCCAGAAGACCAGGCATTATATGAGAGACAGCAGAGGCGCAGGAGAGAGTGAGCTGAAAAGACATCTAGGGGAAGAATTTATAGAGCAGAGAGAATGCAATGCAAGAACCTTGAGGCAGAAGCCACTTGGTGAGGTCAAGGAAAGCAAGGCCACTGTGGCTGCAGCAGTGTGAGGGAGGGGTGGCATGACTTGACTCAGTTCCAGTGAAAAGAGATTGAGGTGGGGCCAAGGTAAATGCAAGGTGGTGGGGTTGGCAGTCCTTCTGTAAAAGACTGCATGTGGAGTAACTGCCTCATAGACACTGTGCCTGGGAGCTCACTACCCAAGGTGAGTCTTCAGAGTTCATCCATAGGTGTGACTCAAACACTTGCTGTACTTCTCCAGATAAAGTTTGCTCATGGCTTACTGTAAAACACATGGAATTTTTTTTTTTAAACATTGAGGAGTTTGGATACTTTTCTGTATCATTTCAACTCTTAAAACAGTAATACTGTTGCACATATGCAAAAATATGTGTAAATAATCCAAGTCAAGATGTGAGGAAAATTCAATAGAATGTGTATAATAATAAATAAATCTAACTGCATTACAAAGGAACAGTGTAACCAGTCTGATGCAGGTGGTAAAGAGGAAAACTAACCCTAAGTTACCTTTAAAAAAATAGTATTTTTGACTGCACGTGCTGGTGTGTGCTCAGTCATATCTGACTCTTTGTGACCCATGAACGGTGCCCCATCAGGCTCCTCTGTCTATAGGATTTCCCAGGCAAGAATACTGTTGCCATTTCTTTCTCCAGGGGATCTTCCTGACCCAAGGAGCAAACCCATGTCTCCTGCATTGGCAGGCAGATTCTTTACTGTATATTGTAGAGCGAAAGACAAAAAAAAACCCTACAAAATATTGGTCATTTGTATTATAATAGTACAATTATTATTCAAAAGTATCAGTATGATCTCATAAGTTTTAAAATAGATAGGAATGTGGGTACAGACGGGGTTAAATACATACATTCTTTCTAACTCTCATCTCTGAAAGAACCTAGATGTAAATGACACCTCAGTAGCAATTAACACATCTAGCACCCAGGTATTGGTTTCTAAATACCATTATCCAATAGAAATTACCAAGGCTTCTTGGAGTAATGACGTATGGCAGGGGAAGTACAACATGGAGTTCATTGACAAACTATGGTAGCTTAAAATTGACATGATGAAATCAGGAAACAAACAACAAGAGTGACTGAAAACCAAACATGACTCTCATTTTTCCTTATCTTTTTTTTGTTGTTGTTGTTGTTCTATTTTGTTCTTTTCTTCCTTCTTTTTTTCTGAGAACCAGCTGACCATCATATCCTTGTTTTGTGGTACCAGCATAAGAATATGCTTTAAAAATAGTGGTATCAATCCTGAAGGATCTAAGAATCAATCTGAAGGAGTTCCTAATAGCTCAGTCATGTTCAATAGGTACAAGAAAAGAAACAACAGTAATGGATTATAACTCTCAAAAACTAAAATAAATCCATAAGTTAAAGCCATATAAATTTTAAGAAAACAAACAAACAAATAAATGGGAGAAGTGGAAAAATTCTTCCTTACAGGAGAACTTTAATATATTCAGAAGAAAAAAATAGAAATAGAAAATCACCCTTTGGGGAACACCATAGTAATAATTGTTGCCAAGAAGAACTATTAATAGATGGTAAAATTAATGGGTGGTTGTAGGATAATAAACAGCTTATTTGCATAGCCTCAAACTATCTCCCCACAAAGTCATTATTGAATACAAAGGGGGAAAGTGTAACTTTATAGGGCAGCAATCTGGTAACTATAACCTTGTGTGCATGCGTGCTAAGTCGCTTTAGTCGTGTCTGATTCTTTGTCACCCTCTGTAGCCCACCAGGGTCCTCTGTCCATGGGATTCTCTAGGCGAGAATACTGGAGTGGGTTGCCATGCCCTCCTCCAGGGGATCTTNGCGTGCTAAGTCGCTTTAGTCGTGTCTGATTCTTTGTCACCCTCTGTAGCCCACCAGGGTCCTCTGTCCATGGGATTCTCTAGGCGAGAATACTGGAGTGGGTTGCCATGCCCTCCTCCAGGGGATCTTCCTCACCCAGGAATCAAACTGCATCTCTTATGTCTCCTTGTATTGGCAGGCAGTTTCTTTACCATTAGTGCCACCTGTGAAGTCCCAGCTATAACCCTATGCAAGTGTTATTAAATCACCAGTAATATCCATAATAACATTTTGCAAAAAGTGATTAACTTCCTGAGTCTTCGTTTTATTATCAGCAAAATGGGCATATCCTTGCCTACCTCAGAAGGTTATCATGAGAGTTAAATGATGTATAGGTATTAAGAGAAAGCATGTAGTATAGAACTTGGTACAAATATTCAGTCAGTGCTGATCCTCCTTTTTCAAATTATCAAATTATTTCTGTTTACTTCAAAAGGATCACATTAGATCCTACACTCAGTATGTTGTTCAAACTTTTTTTCTCCAGTTTGATCCCCAAGTTTGAGTTTGCCAAGTTACTTTTGAAATAGCAACTTTTCTGTGGTAGGCAAAATTCTCATGATACTAAACTTCCCTATCTCACAAGTTTATAAGGTTTAGTTACAGTTTACAAGGCCATTTCCATTACTGACACATTCCACCACATAGGCAGCCTACAACGTAAATTATTATGAACCACATTTTATAGATGAACATAGAACCTCAGAAGGATGACAATTTGTCCCAAGAGCAATGGTTTGCAAATGGACAGTCAGAACTTGAACTTGAACTTGAGAGTATTGCTCTGTTGAACTCATGGCGGCCCTCTGAACTATGGCAAGTGACTATAGTATACATCACAGGCTCATTTAAATGGCAACTCTGTGGAGAGAGGACGTGTATTTTCAACACTGAGCCCCTCATCCATCTCTCTCTGATAGGAATATAAGTTTCAAGGCACAGAAAAGTTGAAGCTAAGATAGATGTTTTAATGAGCAATTGCAGCTGCTACATTTCCAGTTGGCCTCTCGGTTTTGAGAGTTGTTCCAAATTGTTTGTTCTGGTTTTTATTCAGCTCTTATCTTTTCCTTTCTTATAAGAGGAAAAATGAGAAAACTCATATAAACAGACAGGACAGGAAGTAACACAAGGAAGATAGTTACAGCCTGCTGCTATCCACAGCTTTCCCATTCTCACTAAAAAGAGGATAAAAGGAAAGTAGAAGTAGAAAAGAAACCAAGTTGAAGAGGAAATACTCAGCTTTAAGGGCCGTTATGTGCAATCCAGATGCCCTTGCCCGGCTAACCTTTGGGGAGAAAGACAGTTCAGCTGTGAGATAACTTAGCTGTGTCCTCCAGCACTAAATAATTCGTTCTAATGAGTTTTCCAAGGAAAATTAATTTTTAAGCACTAAAGGAAAGAAGCCATGGAGTCACAGAAAAAATCTGAGCAGACGTTGCAACGAGGGTTATCTAAGGAACTGAAACTAGAGACGCCTCAAAGGCATTATCCATTCTGGCATTCAGGGACATGATCTGACCACTCTGCCACCTGGCTCTGACATATCCAGAATGCCCCCAGAGTCTCTAAATATTAAGAAACATACTCTATCTAACCCACCCACATTTCACCTGAAAACCTGGGCACCAATATCAATGTTCGAACAAATTAGCAAGAAGAGCGATTGAGATGGAATCCACAGAGAAGGTATTAGTTGGAGGAACAGATTGTAATGAATAATCCAGTCTTTGTCATCGCTACCCCAGGGAGTAATGTGCACACTGACCTCTTGCTTATGCTAGAAATGATTTTTATTTGATGGCCCTTTTGGAGAAAGCAAATAGTTCATGCATTTTGAGTTGGCCTGATTGGACTCAGGACTGCCTTTCAAAGCCAGCTAGCTTACGGGGCCTCTGGGTCAGGTGACTGGTGGATTCTGCATTGGGCTTCTGTGTACAAAACAGAAGAGCCACTGGCAAGCACTGCAGTTATCTCTCCGAGCCGTCCTGCTCAGCGGGTGAACAGCCAGGCTTATGCTTGTACCACTGTTGCAGCTACCACCAGTCACTGGGGGCTGGAGAAATGAGACCAGTGCTACCTATTAGACTGGCTGACTTCTTCAGTTCAGCTCTTGATTTTTGTTTCCAGTCTTCAATTAGGGAAAGTGTGTCCCTCGAGAAGGTATAAATCAGCCTCACCGATGAACGCAGCGTAGAGGCATGGGAACACAAAGAAAGCAGACTGCAAGCATGTTCCTATCAGAGTGAACAGGGACCGCACTCAGTTCCCTTGTACTTCCTTATAAGGGTATGGCTGACCTTGGGAATGACTGAGGTTCAGCTCGGTTCAGCTCCAACACATTTATCAGGATCCGTTATCTGCTGGGATTTAAGCTGGGATCTGGCAGTAATACTATGAGAAGAGATGCTAATAATGATCAATATTTACTTTCCACTTTCTCTTTACTCAACAAGGCTAACAATATTAAATCTGCTATCTCATTTAATCCTGACAACAACCCTGGAGATACAGTCTATTGATATTAATAACAAAGGAGGCTAAAAATGAGAGCTCTTAAGTGTTTGTCCATGTGCATATGCTTAATAAAAGAGGAGACTAAGCTGCAGATCTAGGTCTGATTTCTCAGCCTTGCATACACTGTTTATGGCAGATTGCTAGCTGCTCATCAAAATCCTTTTCCACACATTTGTAAGCTTTTCTTTTGAAACCGAGTCTAGCCGTATGCAACTTCTCCCTGGTAGATTGTAAATAGAAATGGTGTATACCATGTACCATCAGGATTTAAAGCAGAAGCACACTTTCTCCAAGACATTTTTCTCATTCTATAGTCTGAATGCCAATAAAAATCAGAGCTATGAGATAGTAAGTCACAAGACAGGAGGAGCCTGGGTCCCCAAATCACTGCATGGAGAAAAAATTCATGCCAACCTGGAACAGCCTACTTGAACTATTACATAAACAAGAAACATTTTAATTAATATGCTGCCTAATGCAAATATAAGTAAGGCATACCTTCTGCCTTTGAGTCAAACTGGACAATCAGATTTTGAACAGCATATTCTTATGTTTTTTGTATATTTTTGAGTCCTAATTTTTTTTTTTTTTTCACAGAACGCTTTAGCCTTCCTCTCAATACTGGGGAGAGACTCATTTTATTAAAAAAAAAATAAAGAAATAAAAACATTATCTTGGATAGGATGGTCATTGTTTTCAGATGAAGAGTTCGAAGACAAGCAGCATTAGCTTTAGTCTCTGTGTCCCTAATTAGCACAGTTGGGACCAATGGTTAGAAGATTTAGAGAAGTTTTAGTTATTATGCAAAAACCTGTTCTATTTGGTCAAAGTGCACAAAGATGAAAAACGAAATAGTGAGTTCCTCATCCCTGGACCTCTTAAGAGGTAGTGAGGTTGGAAGGCCATTTAGAACAAATGGTGTAGCAAGTGTTGACAATGAATGGCCACTTTCCAGTCAGTGTGGCCTCTAATCAGGAGACCGTGATCTTAACAACATTTGATTATGTGAATCTCTGAATCAATTTCTAGGTCTCCATGCTGCGAAAACTTCACGTTTCCTCCTGGTGTAACGACTCCATATGTTTGTCCTTCTTCAGAAGAAAGTGAGTATGGTGGATGACTTATCTCCATCTGAGGACTGCTTTGGTTTGAATCCTGGTTGTTTCCTTCTAAATATGTCTCTAGAACCAATTATTTAATCTTTCTGGACCTCAGTGTTCTCAACTGTAAATGTAGACAATAATAATGCTATTGGTAGGTAGTAACATTAGTACCTCCCAGACTGGGTTTTTGGAAGGATTAAATGAGCACTTGGACCTATTCCTGACACATTCTAGTGCTCAGTAAACGTGAGTTATAATTAACACTGGGGAGTGCTGATTCACCTAGGTGATTCTTTTTCCCATTAATATTTATTAGTGCATTGCCCTGTTCTCCTAGAATTCCCCAGTGTCTGCATCATTAGAGTGAGCTTGGTGTCTTCCTCTGCCTGGAAACATTTTCTCATACTAACAGGTGGGCATGCAATATCAAAGTCAATTACATGAAAGAATGATTGATGGAATTTCAGGTAGGTGATAGTTGATTATGAAAAGCACTTTTTTAGCAAGGAATCATTTTGGAATTCATTTGAAAAGACCATCGGCTACAAGGTTAAGGCAATTAGGAATAATAAGACTGACTATGCATCCATTTCTCTGAACCTCAGACATCTTATCCATAAAATGAATTCTCTGGACTCAATTATGTCTTTCCTATCTCCTTGAGATGTAGATGTATTCTTTTATTTTTTGAAGATTTTTTGGATATGGATAATTTTTTAAGTCATTGTTAATTTGCCATTATATTGCTTCTGTTTCATGAGTTTTTTGTTTTTTGGCTGCAAGGCATGTGGAATTCTAGCCCTCAAACCAGGGATCGAACCCACGTTCCTGCACTGGAAGGCAAAGCCTTAACACTGGACTGCAGCCTTATTCTTGATATAACTGATACCATGCAGAGATTTTGCCAAATGTGAGGACTGAAGAAATCACTGGGGATGATGACCCACTTTGCTGACCCAGATACATGGCCTGTTTATGTGTATTGAAATGAAAACCTAGGAAAACTATGATTGATCAAAAAGGAGAAACTTTGTCAGAATAAGCAAAGAGCTAAAGAAGTTCCTTTGGAAACATCTAGTTCACTTTTAAGAACTGTTTACAAATTTCTTGCAAGTTGTTTCCCTGACCTACATAGACCCTCTTCCAAGATTTTTAAGCAACATCTGCATTCTTCACTTCATTTAGGATTGATTCCATTAAACACATGGACCTATGTTTTCATGAAGCTTTATTTCCATGCAGATGCTATAGCTATTCGTTACATTTTCTTGTGCATTCTAGGTTGCTATTTTCTCATTTTGTCTCTCTCTCTCCTCCTCACTGAGTCACACGTTAGTTCTGCAGATTCCAGAACTAGAATATTTCAGGCTGCATATCCAAAATAGCCTGGAGCCACTGGGTGAGTATTACACCAAAAAATAACTTCAGGCTTTAATCTCAAAGGTCCAGAGGAAAGGAATGGCATAAAAACCTGATGAGGGAAGAGAAAGAATCTCAAAAGTGGTAAATAGAGGGTCCTAGTAATCACTTTAATAGACATAGCATTTTTTACATTCATTTTATTGGCCTCTGGCTGCTTAAGTTATGAGTGGCTCCATGTTGGTGAAAAGCTATATGTTATGGATAATGTATTATATATTTAGTCATTCATTCAGTAAATATTCATTGAGTATCTCCTAGGTTCTAGGGATATGGTCATAAGCAAAACAGGAAATCACTGTCTTCATGGAGCTACTTTCTGGGAGCGGGGAAGTGACGGATGAGCAGCAGTAGAAGAATGTTCCGTGTAGGGGGCAGGTCTCCACAGGCTGCAGAGGTTAAGGGGATAGCAGTGGTTAGGTGTGTGGCTGGGAGTGCCCTGGGTGTTCTAGGGCAGATAAGACCTGGAGACATAGGAGCTGAGACCTCCAAGATGAGAAGGGGCTAGATACAGGAAAAACGAGGGTAAAACACTCCAGTCAAAGAGAAGGGCAAATGTAGGACTCTGAGGCAGAAGTGAATATAGGCACCGTCTAAAGATAGCCAGCAGTGGATGACAGAGGAGAAGCTGGCATCATTAGAAACCAAAAAGGCAGAGCAGGGCAGTTTACTCAGGGTATAGGAGACCACGGTGAAAATTGTACTAGGAAATTCGCTCTTATTTTCTTTTTTCTTTCTTTTTCCTCCAATATTTTGGTCTTTCTCTATGTTAAACTTTTATATGTGGCTCTTTTGTTGTTGTTATTCCATCACTAAGTCATACTGAAAAGCAGAGACATTACTTTGCCAGCAAAGGTACGTCTAGTCAAGGCTATGTTTTTTCCAGTGGTCATGTATGGATGTGAGAGTTGGACTGTGAAGAAAGCTGAGCACCGAAGAATTGATGCGTTTGAACTGTGGTGTTGGAGAAGACTCTTGAGAGTCCCTTGGACTGCAAGGAGATCCAACCAGTCCATTCTGAAGGAGATCAGCCCTGGGTGTTCTTTGGAGGGAATGATGCTAAAGCTGAAGCTCCAGTACTTTGGCCACCTCTTGCGAAGAGTTGACTCACTGGAAAAGACTCTGATGCTGGGAGGGATTGGGGGCAGGAGGAGAAGGGGACAACCGAGGATGAGATGGCTGGATGGCATCACTGACTTGATGGACATGAGTTTGAGTGAACTCCGTGAGCTGGTGATGGACAGGGAGGCCTGGTGTGCTGTGATTCATGGGGTCGCAAAGAGTCGGACACAACTGAGCGACTGAACTGAACTGAAGTCATATCTGACTCTGCAACGCCATGGACTACAACCCACCAGGCTCCTCTGTCCATGGGATTTTCCCAGGCAAGAATACTGGAGTGGATCACCATTTCCTTCTTCAGGGGATCTTTCTGACCCAGAGATCAAGTCTGTGTCACTTGCATTGCCAAGCAGATTCTTTACCACTAAGCCAGCAGGGAAGCCCATTTGGCTCTTCAGTTTAGTTCAGTTCAGGTCAGTCGCTCAGTTGTGTCCAACTCTTTGCAACCCCATGAATTACAGCATGCCAGGCCTCTCTGTCCATCACCAACTCCCAGAGTTCACCCAAACTCATGTCTATCAAGTCGGTGATGCCATTCAGCCATCTAATCTTCCATCGTCCCCTTCTCCTCCTGCCCCCAATTTCCCCCAGAATCAGGGTTTTTTTCCAGTGAGTCAACTCTTCACATGAAGTGGCCAAAGTATTGGAGTTTTAGCTTTAGTATTAGTCCTTCCAATGAACACCCAGGACTGATCTTTAGGATGGACTGGTTGGATCTCCTTGCAGTCCAAGGGACTCTCAAGAATCTTCTCCAACACGATTTATCCTTTATTTTCTTTCCTTTTCTCATATTCTGTCCCACACATCACCTTCTTTTGAAGGGATTTGCNGTCAACTCTTCACATGAAGTGGCCAAAGTATTGGAGTTTTAGCTTTAGTATTAGTCCTTCCAATGAACACCCAGGACTGATCTTTAGGATGGACTGGTTGGATCTCCTTGCAGTCCAAGGGACTCTCAAGAATCTTCTCCAACACGATTTATCCTTTATTTTCTTTCCTTTTCTCATATTCTGTCCCACACATCACCTTCTTTTGAAGGGATTTGCACTAATTTCTTTTTCTCTCCATGCTCCCCTACTCAGTTCAGTTCAGTTCAGTCGCTCAGGAATGTCCAACTCTTTAGGACCCCATGAATCGCAGCACGCCAGGCTTCCCTGTCTATCACCATCTCCCGGAATTCACTCAGACTCATGCCCATCGAGTCAGTGATGCCAGCCAGCCATCTCATCCTCTGTCGTCCCCTTCTCCTCCTGCCCCCAATCCCTCCCAGCGTCAGAGTCTTTCCCAATGAGTCAACTCTTCACATGAGGTGGCCAAAGTACTGGAGTTTCAGCTTTAGCATCATTCTCTCCAAAGAAATCCCAGGGCTGATCTCCTTCAGAATGGACTGGTTGGATCTCCTTGCAGTCCAAGGGACTCTTAAGAGTCTTCTCCAACACCACAGATCAAAAGCATCAATTTTTCAGTGCTCAGCCTTCTTCACAGTCCAGTCTATGAGAGCAATACCTGAAATGCAGTCCTTTCCCCCCACAGTTTGCAGATCCCACCTGTAACATGACGATCAGATTCCCCTGACTCTGCTAAGGAGTTCCTTGTAAGACTCAAGCAATATGATTGCCTAGACCTTTAGGATTGTACTTAGTCATACATGGGCTTCCCCATTTGCATTCTGGTTTCACAAACATGCCTTAGGCTTGTTATCTTATTTATTGCTCACAGTAGTCCTTTAAGATAGATAATATGATTCTTATTTTTATTGATGAGGAAATTTCCAGATGCTCTCAACATGAGGCAGATAGTAAGTTGTAGAACTGAGGGGTATAGATGCAGGTGCTCTGTAATATCTTTGATGCTCTCTTGAGTTCATACTTATGTTTTGTATTGTTCTTCAACAGTTAATTCATTGTTTCTTAGTCTTGTCACTTTGATGGTGAATCTAGAGGGTGGAGACTGTCCATGAACCACTTTCCTGCAGACATCTGTGCCTTCTTCATGAATCCCCATCTTCATTCTTATATGTTTGCTTTTCGTACAGCTTGAAACATTTCAAGCTCACTAAGAAATATTAAGTTCACCTTCCTCTGTGCTCCTTATATGCCTTCTAACTATCTTATCACATTATTATAACCACTTTTCCTCTTTTAGTTAGTCTCTAACCTCTTCTGAACAAGGGTAGCCTCTAGCCATGTGCAATATGGCTTGTATGTCTGAAGAACTGAATTTTAATTTTATTAAAATTTCTTGATTGACTTACATTTAGAAATTAAAGCACAATGAAAATGTTCAACTAAATATAACTTTTATTATTTTAGTAAGAAAGCATTTCACTTTAACTATTGAAAATTAAACCTTTGAATTGAGATGTACTCTAAAATGTGAAAAGTGGGCTTCCCTGGTGACTCAGCTGGTAAAGAATCCATTTGCAGTGTGGGAGACCTGAGTTAGATCCCTGGGTTGGGAAGATCACCTGGGGAAGGGAAAGGCTACCCACTCCAGTACTCTTGCCAGGGGAATCCCATGGACGGAGGAGCCTGGTAGGCTACAGTTTATGGGGTAGCAAAGAGTCAGACACAACTAAGCGAATTTCACTTTCAGTTCACCAAATATAAAATACAATTGGATTTCATAAACAAAAAATGCAAGGTATCTCATTAATATTTTAGTATTGATGACATGGAAGTGATTGCATTTTTGGACATAGTGGGTTAAATATAATACATGCAACCATGCTAAGTCACTTCAGTCATGCCCAACTCTTGGTGACCCTATGGGCTATAGAATATCAGGCTCTTCTGTACACTGAGGCAAGAATACTGGAGTGGGTTGCCATTTCCTTCTCTAGGAGGTCTTCCTGACCCAGGGATCAAACATCCATCTTGTTCAAATATAGTACAGCATAAAAATTAATTTCACCTATTTCTTTTACTTTTTAAAATGTGGCTACTAGGAAATTCAGAATAATGTATATGGCTTGCAGTGTATTTCTATGTAACTGTGCTGCTCTCAGACTGCAAGATAAGGATGATGTTCTCCCAGATGTTAACACACTTCTTTGTACTCCCAGATGTTAACACACTTCCAGGTTTATAGTAAGTACTCAAAGTAAATGGTGTGAATGAATGAGTCAATGTAAGAATGACTTTGCTTCATCTTTTATAATTTGCACACTGCCTTACATGTCTGAAGTAGTCAGCAAACATTAGATTTTCAATTGACTCATTGATCACAGGTCTAGATTAGAACATTTTATTTAAAAAATGGGTCACTTTTTTCCCTTTCCTCTGGACACAATTTGTGACTTTCAGGTCTTTTTTGGACGGAACATAAACAAACTCAGAGGAAAAAAAAAGAAAAGAAAAAAACCCATAAGTTGGAACAGTAAATGATCAGAATTTTCTTTGCTGTTATTATTGGAATACAGCATGAGCTTTTGGGGAACATACCATCTGCTCTCTCTATCTGACTCTAACATGAACAATTTTCCCCAGTTTTATATATCTGACAATTAGGTTGCCTCTTACAAATGAGGAATATATTTAATGTGGAGGGAAATAGTCATTTCCTTCTTTTTAATCAACAAATAGCTTTTATTAAATCAAAGTGGTTTCTTATCATCAATGACATCTTACTTTAGGGTAAGGTCAATAGAGATTCAAGACCAATACATTTGCATAGACAGAATATAGACAGAATATTCAAGGGATATTCATTGTTCACAGTTTTTTCAAATGAGGTGTTCTTTCAGAGTTCTTCCAGGATTTTTACATGATGACAATGAGTATAAAAAAAGAACAGATTAGTGAGATGCAGAGCAGATCAAGAGAAAGTATACTGAAGTTTCAAGAAAACCTGGGGGTGCTTTGTTGGGGAAGGGATCTGAAAAGACATGATTCAGTTGCTTGGAAATTCTGTCAGTGCATTTTCAATGGATAAAGTACACGACTGGAGTAAAGCCCTTCCTGATTCGACTCTTGCCTCCTCCTTTCATTTTTATCTCCACCGTCCTGCCCACCCCAGGCACTACCTATCAGACTTCAACGCCTCTGTCTGTCTCTGGTCAGAAGTTTGAAATCCATCTTCTCTGTATATTCTATATTGCCCTGTGCTCATGACCAGAACTATCCGATAAGGTGCTTACCTGACAGAAAGGAAATTTTTTTGATCAGATACAATCAGTGGAGTTAGATTAATAAGTCTCAGAAGATTTATGAGATTATATGGGGCATTTATACATACAGGTAACCAGAATTATAATTTGCCTTTATGCTGGGTTAGCATTAATAAATATTCACTCCCCTTCCCTCATGGAAGGAAGGTACTTCCTGTTCCACTGATATTGAGCTTATCTAATTTGCTTTGGCAGTTAGAATATTAGTGGATACTAAACATGCCACATTCAAGTTTTTTTTTTTACATTTTAATTAATTTCTTTTTAATTGAAGGATAATTGTTTTACAATATTGTGTTGGTTTCTCAAGTTTTAAACACGACTGTGCAGCTTAGCTTGACTTTATGCCTTCTGGTGCTAGCAAAGCTTGTGCCAGATGTGGGCTGGTAGGCACATGGAACTTAAGCAAGCAGAACTGTAATAGTAACTGACAAGTAATCTGATATAAAAAACAAACAGAAAATGCTTACTGTTTTAAGCTCAGATTTGGGGATTGTTGTTAAGCTGAGAAACTGAGTTATACAATCAACTTCTCATAGGCCAAGAGACCTTCAAACTATATATGCTTGTGAAACATGAAATTTTAAATAAAGACAGTATAGGCTTTGGCACTCCCGTTGGAAATGTTAACCTATCTAGTTATGGGCAAGACTTATGAATAAAATTAAAAAGACTGGAATGTAATTGGAATGTATCTTCTAGGCTTCCTAGATAGCTCAATGGTAAAGAATCTGCTTGACAATGCAGGAGATACAAGGAGATCCAGTTTCCATCCCTCAATAAGGAATATTCCCTGCAGGAGGAAATGGTATCCCACTCCAGTATCCCTGCCTGGAAAAATCCCATGGACAGAGGAGCCAGGTGGACTACAGTTCATGGGGACACACGGAGTCAGACACGACTGACCAACTGCACACACACACACACTTTTAGTTATTAAAAAATGTTAATTAAGACTCAGGCTGTAAAGTAAGCATTGTGATAGGTAAAGCCTTTTTAAGAATGATAAATTTTAAGACATTACCATTATGACCAGAATAATTTTAGGCCAAACTTAGCAGAAGATTAAATTTTCCTTTTAAATCATTCTAAATTTTAAAACTATATCATTACACAGTATTATCCATATGCTTTTCTCAACTGTTTCATTACAGAGGAGGCAGTTAAACAGATCAAGAGACTCTATTAACTGGAAAACTCAAAACAAATATGATGAAATGTAACTACAGGGAATAAATGATCTGAAGTTTCTCAGACCCTCTCAGAACTCAAGGAAGGTTTCACATATATACATATGCTTTTTAGTTGCTCAGTCGTGTCTGACTCTTTTGTGACCCCATGGACTATAGTCCACCAGGCTCCTCTGTCCATGGAATTCCTAGGCAAGTATACTGGAATGGGTCACTATTTCCTTCTCCAGGGGATCTTCCCAACCCAGGGATCAAACCTGTGTCTCTTGCATTGGCAGGTGGACTCTGTACCACTGAGCCACAAGGGAAGCCCTACATAATTACACTTAAAGGTATATTGCAAAAACTGTGTTAGTTGCACTAATATCAATAATCCAATCTATGCTTCAATTTATGTAATTGTTCTATTTCTGAAAAATTGAGCTTAAGTTACACATCAGTCTTAAACATAAAAGTATGTTGAATCACAATAAAAATGATCATAGACTCAAAGGATATCAAAATTTAGAAGAGACAAGTTTCCCCTAATTTGACTCCTTTCTTAAGGATTTTTATAATTTATTCTTGGGAAACCACTCTTTGTCCCTTAAAGAATATGTTTATCCCCTTTGAAGGCAGCCTTTTCATTTTAAGACATTAGAAAACAATTTTTCTCACATTGAACCAAATCAATCTCTTTGTAATCCCTACCCAGTAGTTGTGGTTCTCTATTTAGAAGTTACACAACTTTTTTCTCCATACAATGGACACTATTATGTCTTCCTTAAATCCATTGCTTCAAGATAAACTTCTCTATTTTCTTTGACTATTCTTAAAACCCAATTTATCATGTGAATATTTTTTAGAAGAAATTATTTTTGTAAAATATATAACCATCTTAAAACATGCCTTGTAAGTTTAGTTTGTTAATGGTAAGCTTTTCTATAAAGTCAAATAATTACAAATTCACAGTTAATTCAAAATATCTTCTTTATGATATTACTAATATATGAAATTTGCAAGTCTTTACAAGCCTATGTCCTACTCTTAAATTCTCTTTATTGTTTTGAAGTTTCTACTCTAAATTTTATATTTGCATTCCTTTTATTAAGTTTTACTGGGACATTCTCATTACTTTTTAATTGTGGATGATATTCTCCTTGGAATTGTGCACTCTTAGGACATCTGTGATATACCTTTCTCAGAGTTTGGGGCAACAAATGGAAACCACTATANTCTTAAATTCTCTTTATTGTTTTGAAGTTTCTACTCTAAATTTTATATTTGCATTCCTTTTATTAAGTTTTACTGGGACATTCTCATTACTTTTTAATTGTGGATGATATTCTCCTTGGAATTGTGCACTCTTAGGACATCTGTGATATACCTTTCTCAGAGTTTGGGGCAACAAATGGAAACCACTATAAGTATTTTCAATAAGAAAGAGATTTGAAACAAGCATAGTTGCTTGTAAACTTTCTGGAAGGATCTGAGAAGCATGCTGAACAGTGAAGCACCAACCTGCTCGGATAGGCATTCCTCTAAAGTGAGAAAGGAAGGGAGATAGGAACCCACTGCAACAGAGTTCAAGAACAAATTGCTATACTCTGATTCAGTGACCAGGGAGCCCAAACCAGGAAGCAGAGACCAGCATGTGGACTCTGGAGCTCAGAACCCTTCCCCACCAGCCACCAGGTTCCTCTGTTCATGGAATTCTCCATGAAAGAATACTCAAGTGGGTTGCCATTCTCTTCTCCAGGGGATCTTCCCAACCCAGGAATCGAACCTGGATCTCTTGCATTGCAGGCAGAATCTTTAATGTCTGATCCACCCACACACACACAAGTTTATTCAATCTTTAAAATCCTGTTGTTAGGTATTATCTTCATTTTGTAAGACAAGAAATTGAAGCAAAGAGGCTAAGTAATTTGTTTCTAGCTTCTCAATATGGCGAAGCTAGAAAATGGACATTGATTCCTCCACAGTTTTACTTGTCACAGAGAAACTTTTGCCTGTCAAAACTTGCATGAATGTCCTGAATAAGTGGGATATAATTTGCACCCAGATCCTGAGCTCCAAGAGGCCTCTGGAAAGGGTAGTTTTTAGCCTTCTGTGCTCAGCAAAAGAAGTGATACATCGGGAGATAGTGGGAATGGACACAAAGCATCAGTTGAGCACATCCTGAGCAATACTTAAGCATTTGGTCTTGCTGAAAAACATAAAATTAACTTTCACTGAAAGTCAGACATGTTTGAGGCATCACATTAGCCGCTTAACACACACAAGCTTATTCAATCCTTAAAATCCTGTGGTTAGGTATTATCTTCATTTTGTAGAACAGAAAATAGGAGCAAAAGTGAACATGTTAGTTGCTCTGTCATGTCCAGCTCTTTGCTACCCCATGGACTGTAGCCCACCAGGCTTCTCTATCCACCAGGAATTCTCTAAGCAAGAATTCTGGAGTGGGTTGCCATTCCCTTCTCCAGGAGATCTTCCCAATGCAAGGATCAAATGTGGGTCTCCTGCACTGCAGGAAGATCCTTTACAGTCTGAGCCACCAAGTTTATTCAGTCTTTAAAATAACATTGTTAGATATTATCTTCATTCTGTAGGACAGAAAACAGGAGCAAAGGGTAAGTAATTTGTTCATGCCCACCTGGCTACTAAATGCAATAGGCTGATACCTTCAAGTTTAGAAGTATTTGTCTTCTGATATGCTTTTTCTTTTGAGAAAGAACTTAGAATATTGTAAAGCATCTCCTTCCATCACTGGATAGTTTTAACTGTTATAAAGCTCATTATTACCAAGGCTAAATCTCATTTGTCTACACTCCACTCTTTGGGATCAGATTCAATGACTCTATTATACCTTTTACAGAGCAACACTGTGTGGATGTGTGGTTTACCAATTTTATTGTTTCCTTTTCTTCCCTTTTTTGGATGTTCTTTCAGTTTACTTTGTGCTAGGATCACAATTAATACTATAAATAAATGAATCCTCATCAAAATTTCTAGCCCAAGTCCATGTTTATGAGCCAACATTTTATTATGAAGTGCTATTGCTCTTAAGTTACCCAAGCCAGGCAAAACAAATGTATGAGGGAATCTGGGGAGACAATGGGTATAAAACAAACCATTGATTTCTTTTGTAAGTTCTTCAGAGAAGATGTATTGTATCTATTAGGGGTTATAGCCCATCACACTGTAAGCTTCTCCTGAGGAGAGAAAAAAAAAAACAAACTGATTTGTTCCCTGGAAAGAAATATACCCTCCAAAGACTGGTGGAAGGAGCCACGTGGATTGCAAGCTTTTTCTCCCTGCAATTACAGTGCAACAAATGCTCTAATCTAATAAACAGAGAAATGATTGCTGCAATCTGCTTCAACAGCCCACATTTCAGAAGGAATATTCTAGGCAAATTCTTTTGACTTGAGTCCTAAACATGAAGCTAGTAACAGTCCACCCAGATAAATAAGATCCTGATACTGCCATCACCACAATATATGTATCTTTCCATTTTTCTAGACCATTTTGGGAAATGAGGCTAGAGAGCAGTTACATTATTGCTTGTGTGCAATAAGCCAGGAAAAATTCCTTACATGCTTGTCACCAAAAAAAGGTACTGTTTCAGTCTTTTGAATAGAAAAATGTTATTCCTCTTAAATGGGGGGTGGTGGTGTGGGGAAGCAACAGAGACTAAAAAAAAGCTCTTGATTTTGTAAAGAAAAACTTCTCAACCTAATCAGGTCTTTAGGTTTACAATCTTTTTAAATTCTCCCGTACAGATGACTACAAGAATATAGGTATATAATATATCTCAACGATATAAAAAAATAAGAGTGACTAAAGTCTGTGTTGCCTGGTGCTAAGATAGGCATGTTTGTGAAGAGGAGCCACAGTTCTATGAAGCCCTTGCTTATGCCCAAAGGGGGGTGTAGGTGTCAAAACCTAGATATGCATGGTCTCAAATTTCAGTGAGGATTTCCATGATCCCAGGGCTCTTGGGATTTTTCTCGGGTTAAAGAGAAAATTTCAAGGGAGAACAAGATGGTGGCGGAGTGGTGGACATGAAGTACATCTCTCTCCACGGATGCATCAGGAATACCCCTTCAGACACAGACGTGCGTGCAGAACACCAGCTGAGAGTGCACAGGAGTGCCTGACCAGAGGAAAAGAATATGCAGACCCACGCAAAACTCGGTAGGAGGAAGGAACTAGGGGGAAACTGGAGTATTAGGATTGGACCTGCCCTTGGCCGGTGGGGGAAATGAAGCAGGGGTCCGATCCCCACATCGGAGCAAACGTCTGAGTCAGAGGAGAAACATGTAAGGGTGAGAGTGAAACAGCTGATCTGTGGCAGCCTAAATGGAGTGAGAATCAGACAGTCCTTGCTGCAGCCATACATACTCCAGACAGGGACACGGGTCCCCAGGAAGGCACAGTGGTTGGAGGCTGGAATTTGGGGATTGTGGAGCAATCCCAGGGTTGGGGCTGCTGTTGACTGCAGAGATGGATTGAAGGGATGTGAGGGAGGAGATGGAGGTGGGAAATGCCTGTGGAGGAAAGCTAGGCAGCCACAGAAGCAAGGTGATACTGCTCAGGCACACGTAGCGGGTGCAGTCATCACTGTAGCCTCTCTCCCCGGACAAGCCACCATCGGCAGATGAACAACAGAGAAGCTGGCCCATCAAATGCCTGACGCACTGAACTACAGAGCAGGACCCCACCCATGGAGCTCTTTTAAGTACCTGATGCCCCGATCCACAGAATAGGACCCCAGCCAGGGGGGACCCTCTATGTGCCTGAACAGGCAAAGCTATGGAGAAAGACTAGCCCAAGAGGCCTTCTGATCGCCAGCCACAAGAGGCTGGAAAAAAGGTTCTAATAGGGCCATCACTCCTGTGGCTGAGGCAGTCTGTGTCCCTGCACAATTGGTGCCGCCAGGGTCCCCACTAGATGAACAACAGAGAAGCTGGCCCATCAAATGCCTGACGCACTGAACTACAGAGCAGGACCCCACCCACGGAGCTCTTTTAAGTACCTGATGCCCCGATCCACAGAATAGGACCCCAGCCAGGGGGGACCCTCTACGTGCCTGAACGGGCAAAGCTATGGAGAAAGACTAGCCCAAGAGGCCTTCTGATCGCCAGCTACAAGAGGCTGGAAAAAAGGCTCTGATAGGGCCATCACTCCTGTGGCTGAGGCAGTCTGTGTCCCTGCACAATTGGTGCCGCCAGGGTCCCCACAAGCCAGGCAGCTGTGCTACTTTCACGCTCAACNCATCAGGGTCTTTTCCAATGAGTCAGCTCTTCACATCAGGTGGCCAAAGTATTGGAGCTTCAGCATCAGCACGAGTCCTTCTAAGAATATTCAGAGTTGATTTCCTTCAGGATTGATCAGTTTGATCTCCTTGCTGTCCAGGAGACTCTCAAGAGTGTTCTCCAGCTCCACAGTTTGAAAGCATCAATTCTTCAGCACTCAGCTATCTTTATGGTCCAACTCTCACCTCTGTACATGACTACTTGAAAAACCATAGCTTTGACTATGGATTTTTGTTGGCAGAGTGACGTCTCTGCTTTTTAATATGCTGTCTAGGTTGGTCATAGCTTTCCTTCCAAGGAGCAGATTTTTAATTTCCTGGCTGCAGTCGCTGTCTGCAGTGACTTTGGAGCCTGGGAAAATGAAGTCCGTCACTGCTTCCACGTTTTCTCCTATTTGCCGTGCAGTGATGGGACCAGATTCCATGATTTTAGTTTCTTTAATGTTGAGTTTTAAGCCAACTTTTTTACTCTCCTCTTTCATCTTCATCAAGAGACTCTATAATTCCTCTTCACTTTCTGCCATTAGAGTGGTATCATCTGCATATCTGAGGTTGTTGATATTTCTCCC
>SJYX01005363.1:33303-70539 GCA_006410675.1 Oreotragus oreotragus
TGGACTGTGAAGAAGGCTAAGCACCGAAGAATTGACGCCTTTGAACTGTGGTGTTGGAGAAGACTCTTGAGACTCCCTTGGACTGCAAGGAGATCCATTCTGAAGGAGATCAGCCCTGGGATTTATTTGGAAGGAATGATGCTAAAGCTGAAACTCCAATACTTTGGCCACCTCATGCGAAGAGTTGGTTCATTGGAAAAGACTCTGGTGCTGGGAGGGATTGGGGGCAGGAGGAGAAGGGGACGACAGAGGATGAGATGGCTGGATGGCATCACGGACTCGATGGGCGGGAGTCTGAGTGAGGGCCAGGAGCTGGTGATGGACAGGAAAGCCTGGCGTGCTCCAATTCATGGGGTCGCAAAGAGTCGGACACGACTGAGTGACTGAACTGAACTGAAAATAAGCACAATTGTATGGTAGTTTGAGCATTCTTTGTCATTGCCCTTCTTTGAAATTGGAATGAAAATCGACCTTTCCCAGTCCTGTGGCCACCTCTTAGTTTTCCAAATTTGCTGGCATATTCAGTGGAGCACTTTAACAGCATCATCTTTTTAGGAATTAAAGTAGCTCACCTGGAATTCCATCACCTCCACGAGATTTGTTTGTAATAATGCTTCCTAAGGCCCATTTGAATTTGCACTCTAGGATGTATAGCTCTAGGTGAGCGGTCACACCATCATGGTTATCCGGGTAATTAAGAACTTTTTTGTATAGTTCTTATATGTATTCTTGCCACCTCTTATTAATCTTTTCTGCTTCTGTTAGATCCTTACCATTTCTGTCCTTTATCAAGCCCATCCTTGTAGGAAATACTCCCTTGATCTCTCCAGTTTTCTTGAAGAGATCTCTAGTCCTCCCCATGCTATTGTTTTTCTCTATTTCTTTGCATTGTTCATTTAAGAAAGGCTTCTTACCTATCTCGCCTTCCTATTCTCTGGAACTCTGTGTTCAGTTGGGTATATCTTTCTCTTTCTCCCTTGCCTTTCACTTTTCTTCTTTCCTCAGACAACGATGTTGCCTTCTTGCATTTCTTTTTCTCGGGGATGGTTTTGGTCATTGCCTCCTGTAAGCAATTTGACGTAGGTCATACCTTAATGGCCTAGTGGTTTTCCCTGCTGCTGCTGCTGCTGCTAAGTCGCTTCAGTCGTGTCCAACTCTTTGACCCCATAGACGACAGCCCACCAGGCTCCCCCATCCCTGGGATTCTCCAGGCAAGAACAGCGGAGTGGCTTGCCATTTCCTTCTCCAATGCATGAAAGTGAAAAGTGAAAGTGAAGTTGCTCAGTCATGTCTGACTCTTAGCGACCCCATAGACTGCAGCCCACCAGGCTCCTCCATCCATGGGATTTTCCAGGCAAGAGTGCTGGAGTGGGGTGCCATTGCCTTCTCCCGTGGTTTTCCCTAGTTTTTCAACTTGGCTGTAAGCAATTTGACTTAGGCCATACC
The DNA here is from genome assembly GCA_006410675.1 of Oreotragus oreotragus. NCBI lineage: Eukaryota > Metazoa > Chordata > Mammalia > Artiodactyla > Bovidae > Oreotragus > Oreotragus oreotragus. The sequence goes on from SJYX01005363.1 coordinate 34,750, forward strand.
TTAATGGCCTAGTGGTTTTCCCTAGTTTCTTCAATTTGAGCATGAATTTGCAATAAAGAGCTGATGATCTGAGCCACAATCAGCTCCATGTCTTGTTTTTGCTGACTGTATAGAGCTTCTCCATCTTTGGCTGTAAAGAATATAATCAGTCTTATTTTGGTATTGACTATTTGGTGATATGTCTGTGTAGAGCTGTCTCTTGTGTTGTTGGAAATGGGTGTTTGCTGTGACCAGTGCATTCTCTTGACAAACTTTGTTAGGCTTTGTTCTGCTTCATTTTTTACTCCAAAGGCAAACTTGCCCATTACTCCAGGTATCTCTTGACTTCTTACTTTTCTATTCCATTCCCGTGATGAAAAGTACACTTTTTTGTTCAGTTTTATTTCTCGAAGGTTTTGTCATAGAACTGGTCAGCTTCAGCTTCTCTAGCATTAGTGGTTGAGGCATAGACTTGGATTACTGTGATGCTGAATGGTTTGCCTTGGAAGCAAACCAAAATCATTCTGTCATTTTTGAGATTGCACCCAAGTACTGCATTTTAGACTCTTTTATTGACTTTGGGGCCTACTCCGTTTCTTCTAAGGAATTCTTGCCCACAGCTGTGATATAATGGTCATCTAATTATATTCACCCTTTTCTGTCCATTTTAGTTCACTGATTCCTATGATGTCAATGTTCGCTCTTGCCATCTCCTTGACCACATCCAATTTACCTTGATTCACGGACCTAACATTCCAGATTCCTATTCAATATTGTTCTTTCCAGCATCAAGCTTTACTTTCACCACCAGACACCTCCACAACTGGCTGTCATTCCACAACTGGCCATCATTTTCACTTTGGCCCAGCTTCTTCATTCTTTCTGAAGCTGCTTCTCTACTCTTCCCTTGTAGCATATTAGGCACCTTCTAACCCGTGGGGGCTCATCTTCTATTGTCATATCTTTTTGCCTTTTCATTTTTTTATGGGGTTCTTGTGGCACAAATACTGGAGTGGTTTACTGTTCTCTCCTCCAGTAGACCACGTTTTTGAGAACTCTTCACGATGACCTGTCCATCTTGGTTTGCCCTGCATGGCATGGCTCATAGCTTTATTGAGTTATGCAAACCCCTTTGCCACAACAAGTCTGTGGTCCATGAAGGGGACCATGTTTTGTCAGAGCTCTTCACTATGACCCATCCATCTTGGATAGCTCTGCAGGGCATGTCTTATAGCTTCATTGAGTTATGCAAACCCCTTTGCCACGACATGGCTTTGGTCTATGAAACTTTAGGTTTTTAGCTAAAAATATTATTTTTAATTTAGGGGAAATAAACATATTTTTTTCCTAGAGAGACTGCCAATAGGTCCTAATGAGAGCTTCACATGTTATGTAAAACTTGTATAACAAAAGCTGGAAAGCTTTTACTGGGAAATGTTAACTAGGGAGATGCTCTTTGGGAATATATCTATATGTATGTTTGTATATATGTGGTAAGCTAAAAAATGTTACCCTGAACATAAGAAAACTCTTTTGGCCTAACATAATCAAGGTTTATGCTAAAAACAGGCTTTTATATTACCTTAGTATCCAAAAATGTCTCCATATAGATCTTATAGTACTAAGAGAAAGAAAAGGGGAATACATAAACCCCAACAAAGCATGATAAGGGAGAGAGTATTTGTCCTTAAAGCCTAAAGTAGCACTGGTCTTAGAAATGATCCTTGGGCTATACCAAGAAGGGCCATGCCACTTACAGGGAGGAGAGAATCCTACATGTTTCCTTTATCACCTTGGAATCCCATGTCTCTTACAATGTCCCAATAAGTGTTTTTGCCCCAGAAAACACTTGTAGAAATGGGCATGTTGAACTTCCTATGTTTTATGATGTATATTTTATGCTTGTCCAAAACAAAACAAAAGGAAACAAATATAGTCAACATATATATTCTCATATATATGATAATATTCTAATATTCTACAATATATTCTCATCACCTTTAATTATGATTCAGTGGCTCTCAATGTTTGTTGTGCACCAGAATCTTCTGGGACATTTTTATGAAAAATAGTGATACCTGAGTTCTACTCCAGACTCTTGTAACAAGTTCTGGACATCAGTGTTTTTTTGTTTATTTGTTTTTAAGTTCCATGGTTGATGATGCAGAAGAATAGCTGCAGATCTCCATTTTACATTAAACTAGTTAGGGCAGTCAGTCAGGGGGCTGGAAGCAAGACCATCACAAAGCTCCCAAGCAGCAGTCTAGGAGGACCCCGACCTGGCACCAGGTGGCGCTGTGGGCACAAATCTGAGCCTCCTTCCGGTTTCCTCAGCTGAACACATGGAATCCACCAACCCTCACAGAGCAGTGAGGGTCTCAGTAGCGGAAAACGCAGCCCTCTACCTTGAGTGTTCACCTGCTTTGAATGAAAGGGGAGAGGCAGACGAAGGGAAAGGAAGAGTTCCTTCTGGAAATGTTCGAATTTCTTTTGGGGGAAGTGAGAGAGTTCAATTTTTCAGTCTGATTTAATGAAGTAAAAAGGACAGTGATGGATAAGTCTATTCATCCCATTCTGGATGGTTTCCTTTGTATTTAATTTGCTATTTCTGTTAGAATTTAACACATGAAAATAGAACCAACAAAGTCTAATTTAAACATTAAAACTTGCCATTCCTGATGGCTCAGTTATGGGTATGTTTACTTTTTTCCTCATGATGATGTTAAATATTTAAAAATAGTTACAGATAGAAGGAATGTATATTGACTATTTCACATCATCTATGTGGGACCATGTTTTTGTCTAATATAGTATAATATAGTGTAATTAATATAGTGTAATTACTGGAGAAGGAAATGGCAACTCACTCTAAGATTCTTGCCTGGAGAATCCCATGAACAGAGGAGCCTGGCAGGCTATGGTCCATGGGGTCACAAAAGTTAGACACGACTTAGCAACTAAACAGCATAGTGTAGTTACAGTAACAACCATCCTGGTTTCCCTGGACTGAGAGGTTTTAGTTTCAAAACAGGACATCCTGGGCAAACCCTCATAAATAGTTTATCTCCCTACTTGTAACCCATATATTCATTTGGGCAGCTGTGTTTTCCTGTTATTCATGCCTTTGAGTAGGACTCAGCATCTCTTATTAGTGATCCACTATAAGCCTTTTTTACATCAGTGTTCATGCTGTTATCATTTAATAGCAGCTGAAGATTTGTACTGTCTTTCTGTCAATAAGGTAGACTTTAGGTATGTAAATGATTTACACCAGCATTTTAAGTTCAAACCTAGGAAGACTGAGTATACACAAAATATTTGTCATAGGGTGTTTTCTTTCCTGGCAAAGAATTTGGGGAATCTTATAATTAATTCAATTCAGTAACAATGGGGCAAGTATTGGCTAAAAAGCATTAGATTTTGTTGCAAAAGGACTGAGAAAAACAAGTTAGAAAAAAATACAGTAATTTTTCAATTACCCTTCTTAGAGAGATAAAAAAGATCATAGTTGAATAATCAATCATGTTAAAAGAGCAGTTAAACTTCCAAAGTACTTTTTCTGGTTCCTCTTTTCCAATATTTCTTAAGTATCTTTGTCAGTAGCTACTCATTACTTATGCTAAGACCAACAGAATTGATGTGATTTTTTCACAAATATGAGAAAAATAAGACAAATAAGAGCTATCATTTTCAGCAGTAATTGGCATTAATTCAGGACTTATGCTATTCAGTTTAATCTTTACAACAACTTTTCTACCAAAAAAATCTGCCGCTTTATTGATATATAATTCACATACCACTAAAACAACTTTTAAAATATTTTTATACTTTGTTGTCAAGAAAGTGATGCTCAGACAGCGAATTCATTTGTAAGGTTTGTCTTGAAGTTATATCTGTCTAATTTCAAGGTCTGCATTCTTTCTCTTGCACCCCAGTTCCTCTGTTGTTATGAGCCCGCCACTGTTTTTGACAGGAGTAATGCAAATACCTGTTAAAATGTTCTAAGAAGAATGATGGATAGGAGACAGGGGTCCCAAAAGACAACTGACCAGCAATTATTTATTTTCCCTTAGGGGCTGAGGTCAGGATCTCAAACCATCTGAATAATAGGAGAAGCTTCTGGAATAGGCTTAGTTGGAGAAATTATTTCTATATGCACAGGAATAATAGGAAGGAGGGATCAGAGGAAAAGAAAGAGAATCAACTGGTCCTGACACTTTTTATACAGTACTTTGACTATTAAAGCAGCACTATCGATGTGGGCTCATTAATAACAATAACAACAACAATACTTACTATTAGTCTTCATTTTTTACAGATGATAAACAGAGTCACAGGATGTTTAGTAACTTTCCTTAGTTTGTACCCAGGGGTCCAAAACAAGAGAATTCTAACTTCAAAGCCTCAATTCTTTGTATTTTGCAGAAATGCATTTACACATAAAAACAGAAGCAAACACTGCTGATAGGGGAAAACTACTGAGATCTCATAATGTCAAATACTCTATAAAGTGGTAGAGTTTTACAGGGTGTAAAACTTAAAAAAAAAAACAAATACAGCATTAGTCTCAGGGTCCTGAAAAGGGCTGTGCAAGTCAAAGACCTACAGGTTAAGCCCCCTTAATCACAATAATTCTACTCTAGCTCCACCCTTTCAGAATCAGTACTTGACCTCTGTACCTTTTACTAACTTTGTTCTATGACTCAAAAGGTTAGTATCCATGTTCCTGTGTGGGAGCATTAACATAGCTATGATCTTAGGAAGATTTCAGCCAATGTCCTAACTGTAATATGCAGAGGTAGAGTGATCTGTTCAGGTCTGCAATTAAGCCACTCCTCTTAATTGCACAAGTGGGAGTGAATCCCATCTTTAGCTTAGCCGATTGTTTGGATCAAGAGATAATGCTTCTCTGGATCCTCATCAAGAACTGGAGCATATAAATCTGTGTGGGTTGAAATGTGTAAACAGAAACTCAGTTGAGAGAAACTAAGTAGAGTGGGCTTTACTGGACCCGATGATCTGTGCTGCCCTTTTGTAACCTAACATTCTTCTATTAGGACGGGGAAATAAATAACTGCTTAGCTGGAACCCCCGCTCTCTATCCAATTTGACAGAATTGCCCTGGGAGAGATGCCATCAGCACATGTTAAGAGAGAATTCCATGACGGAGACTCACACTGTTCAACATACACTAAAGGGTGGGCCAAAGATGTCCTTCCCAGCAGTTACAAGGTCCCCAACACTCCCAGTGATGTTGATGCTTCTGGTAAGTGGTTTCTTTGTATCAAATGCTCACTGTGTAGCTGTAACTAGGAATGTTTTCCTTATTATGGTCTCTATGAGAAAGTGGAGAGGCAAATTTTTGGTCTATTGCTAATAATATACTGGAACTTACAGCATGATGTTGGTTTATTTTTATTTTCCTACCAACTCTGCAAGTATCACCCTAATTTATTTGCTTATATGTTTTATTTTTTACTGAAGAACAACACACACTTACTTGTTGGGTAACTGCATTGTGCTATTTGAATATTTGTAAGCATTTTCAAATTCTTTTTTAAACTAAAGTGTGTGTATGCACACACACACACACAAAAACACACAACACTCTTAAAATGAACATACTGAATGGACTTCAAATTAATAAAACAAATGTTTACTGATTATCAATTATGTGCTTAGGTCAGTATTAAATACTGCTAATTTATAATGAATATTTATAAAAAGTATATAATCCTTTCTGAAACACTTCTGTCTCCATGGATTAGCCTCTGAACTTTTGAAAGGTTTCTTACATTTTTAAAGTATTGGCTACATAGTTCTGCTCTCTGAAGTGAAAGACAGGATCTTGCAAGAATGAGATAAAGTCAGGATGAGTAGAACTAACTTTGCCAAGGAAGTGATCTTCTCTTGCTTTAGCTAAATGTCCTACCTAAAAAGTCCTTGTTTGGTAGGAGGTACAGTGCATGAGGCTGGAGACCACTTTATTTTATTCTTATTGAATTAAACTTTTTATTATTTTTGGTTCAAAGTCTTAAAATCTAAGCCATTGTTACTTTTGACATCATATAGCATCAGAAGTTTAAAAGATCTGTGTTGTTCTTATAGAACATTTGGAAATGGCTAGAACTATTGTCATATTCTCCTCACAGAGTTCAAATCAGGAGGTGAGAGTTTGATTCTTGCACCTACCAGTGATGATCCTGGTATCCTGGGCAACTCATTTAACCTCTCTTCAGCTCAGTTTTACCATCTGTAAAATGAGCATTCTTTATCTAAAATAATGCTGTTCTCTTTACTTATGGTCACTTGTAACTGCAGTCACTTGCATTAGTTCTGAAGGCTGAAAGTTGCCAACTGCATGAGCCAAGACCACTCCATAATTTGCAATGCCCAGTGCAAAACGAAAATATGGAACCCCTTGTTCAAACATAGTACTTCAAGATGGCAACAGCAGAGTATTAGACCAAGCATGAGACCCTGCTGAGAATGGGACCCTGGTTCATACATTCTTCTTGTGGGTCCTGCTAACTTGGTGACTATATTTTGGGGTCAAGATTGTGACTTGATGATACTGTCCAGCAACAAGCCCGGGCATAGCCTCTCATCTTCCTTGTTCTGACCAATGGATAGGAAGCATAGTGTAGGGTTTAAAAGCTTGTTCTCTAGAATCATTTATCCCTAAGTTCAAACAATGGCTTTGCTGTTTAGTACCTACGTAATTTTGGGCAAATAAACTCCCAAAGCTCAATTCCCTTATCTTTAGAACCAACCTTCTAGTGTTGTTGCAAGTTACAAATGAGAAAATTCATGCATGGCACTGAGGATAATAATAATAATAATAGCTCTTATTATGAATTGTTGTTCTTGCTTATTTTCTAAGTCGTGTCTGACTCTTGTGATGCCATGGACTATAACCCACCAGGCTCCTCTATCCATGATATTTTCCAGTCAAGGATATTGGTGTGGCTTACTATTTCCTTTTCCACTTATTATGGATATGTTTTTTATTATTTTCAGGTCTGAAGTATTCCTTTTGTGTATTTGTTTAGAGTCCTTTACACTTTCTGTTTCAGAGTGTGGTTCCTAGGAAGGTTTCTTGGCTACATCATGAAGCTGAACATAAAACAATTTCCACTCTATTGTTTCTCTGTTTCTGATTTGTACTTGCTAATATGATGTTATCCCACATAATCATTGTAATTTACCACAGCTTCAGCTCTGCCAGTGATGGAAGGGTGGTAAGATAAAAAGGACATGATGGAAATCTTGACATGGTTATATTAACAGTATGATGTATTGATAGAATGTTTTGAGTCACAACAATTGGAGGCATCATAGAAATGATTGTCTATTACTAATACTGCCTAATGCAGCAGGGTCCCTGCTGCCCTCTCTGGAGAAGAGCCTAAAGCTATTTTTCTTAGGAAAAGTGCCTGCTGATATTTTCCCTGTTAGGTCTTTTAAATCTTTGATCATGATTACAAGAGGTAGCACTCAAAACCATTAGTCCAAAAATGTTAAGCCATTAGTCATGGTTTAATGACTAATGGTAAGAATATATACCAATCAAAGATTGCCAGTATACAATCAGAAGGTGCCCTGGGGTTAATATCCAGTGAGGCCATACACATGATGAAACCATCCAGTGAAATCACAGCAGGTAACCATCATCACGGTTATTTCTTTTGCTTATAGTTCTTTTGTGTTCTATTGAGACTTTTTATACCAGTTGCATTTTCAGGAAAATGCAGTTATTTAGGTAGGTTTGGCCTTTTGGGAGTGAAGTCCACTAATCCAATAATTGCTTTTCTGACATTTTAGCATGTACTGTCACCTATAAGAGTTATAGCTAGATGGAAGTATTTTTAATATCGCATAGGTCAAGAGTTAAATGCAGTAGAGATCATAGAAATATAAAGGAGATCTGAGATATTCAAGGACAAATTGGAAAATACTTTGAACCTACTTGGTGGTTAAAAATAGCAATCTTCCCTGTATAATGACTAGCATAAACATAATGACTTCAAATGAATGCATTTTAAAGGAGTAATTCTTTTAAATGGTACTGCTTCCCATGTTACTCTTGGAAACACTGCCCCCCTTCTGAAAAAAATCTGTAATCTTTTACTAAGTTATACAGTTGGTAAATTTTCTAAGTCACTTAAGGCCTAATTGAAACAGTAAAATAAATGAAGGTCAAAACTTTACTCATTGGTTCTTTAAGAAAAAAAAAAAAAGGTAGAGTCAGAATAATTGTGTTGTAAAAGCATACTGTCAAGAGCATGTCCCCAGTTAAATTAGTAAGGTACTATATTGCTCTTTTCCTAATTACTCATTCCAAAAAAGACTGACTCACGCTTCTTTAGATGAAGTTAAAAATTTCCTGTTTCCAACGGCAATTGCAACTGAGTATAAAGTTTAAATAGAAGAAAGCACAAGGAAATAAATGATAAATGTGTCTAGTGCTATTTGCACCTGTGTAAATATGCACTACCCTCTGCATGCCGGCACCATGTTCCTTCCAGTCAAGAGCTTTTCCCTTATACTGCCTGTCCCTGTATTTATAGGAAAAGAATTCCAGATTTAGGAGAAAGTCCAGTGAGGTGTGTGTGTGTATGTATGTGTGTTATTCTGTGTGTGTGTTCATACAGAAAAAAAATTACAAGAAGAAAGATCTGTTGAGGGGTAGTGGGAACAGCCAGAAGATAGGAGAAATCTATTGGGAAAGAAATCAGCAGGGTGGTTTTTAGAATGTGATTCTTAAAATGTGTCCTCTGCCTCCCTAGAACCACTGTATCCTATCACTTGGCCACTTCCTTAGAAAAGCAAATTCTCAAGCGCAACCCCAGCCCTTCTGTTAATAGATTAGAAGGACTGATGGGGTGGCTCCAGCAAGTCATTTTGTTTGGTGTTTGTTCAAACCTTCCATGTCATTCTAGTGGGGTTGCATTTTACAATTACTGACTTAAATGACAATGAAGATCTTAGGTAACTGGAGAAGAGGACTACTCTACAAAAAATTCCAGCACAACCACCTTGTTCGTTTGTGAGGAGTAATGATCCTACAGTAGCATAATGTCATAAGGCATCATTCCTGGTTCTTACATGGTTGAGATATTCTCACTGTATTCCATTGGGTTATAATTATGTTTTACATCAAGGGTTATTTGCTGCTAAATAATCCAGTATAAATTATTTCTTTGTGTCTTTTTTTTCTGTAAGAAATTAAAGAGTTTAGGTAGATTTCTGTCTAAACTGGTTTTCCTTTTAAAATGTACTTTATCCTTTTGAAAAATACTTTTTATATTTAAGTTTTAAGTATAAAAACTTTATATTTTAATTTGCTTTAAAAACCCATTTTAATTTGCTTAATTTTACTGAAGGATATGAACTTAGTTTTCCTGTTTTAAAGTTTTGGCTACACTATTTCAAAGTATTCTAAGGATTTTAGTATTGGGCATTACATTTGGCAAAATCAACCAGAGAATTTTGAGAATCTGCCAAGAAATGAGGTTCAGTATAAAATGCACATAAAATTCTGCTTTTCACCAAAACTTTCCATGTGGCTTCACCTGTTAGAGAAAAAACTGCTATTGCACCATATTTTAATGAGATAATTTTTGCATTTGCTTATACACCATGTTTGGAAAATATGACCGCTTTTTCCTTTTCTTTTCTCCACCTTCCTTTTCTTTGGCCATGCCACACAATATGCGGGATCTTAGCTGCCAAGTCAGGGATTGGACCTGCTTCCCCTCCATTGGGAGCATGGAGGGAGTCTTAACCAGTGGATTGGCAGGGAAGGTCCTCCTTTTTCTCTTCTTTTCCTTCCTCCCCTATTCTCCTTTCTCCTTTTTAATTTTTTTCTTTTATATCAGAAAAAGCTTTTTATTTCTTAAAAAAGTCTTTGAAATAAAATGTCAAGAACTTGAAAGTAATGTATGGCAAAAAAGACAAGTAAGAGGTGAAGGACGTATGGTTAACAGATGGACAACAGGAAGCAAGGTTAAGCAACAGTGGAAACTGGAACTGCAAGGTAGGATAGTCTCAGAATAGAATGTTGGGAACCTTGAGTCTGAGAAGGGGTATATGGCAGCTTGCATTATGAAGTGTATGGGATAGCTGTAATGTGCATGGGTAATTATGAATGGTCAGCCACTCACCAGCTATTTGATCTTGTAGGTTACTTATGTCCCATGGCTAAGATTCACTTTTGGACCTATGAAATCTGATTTAATATACCTGTTTTTCAGTGTTGTCATAGGTCTCAGAGAAAACATATATGCAAAGAAAGCTGAAGCTCAGCAATGCCATGTCTACAGTTAGTACATACTGATACTTTTACTTGTAATTCGTCTGTTTTCATAGTTGTATGATGCTCCATTGTATTCTAATACCATAGTTTATTAATTTATATAGCAAAGGATATTTTGATTGATTCTAGCTTATTGATAAATATATAAAGAACATTCTTATATATTTCTTCTAATGCACATATGCAAGGTTTCCTAGAAACAAATAACTGGAATTAAAATTGCTGGGTACCACCATCCCAGGTGGCGCTAGTGGTAAAGAATGCACTTGCAATCCATGAGGCCTGGGTGGGAAAGATCCCTGAAATGGAAAATGGCACCCCATTTTTGTCTGGGAAATCCCATGGGCAGAGGAGCCTGGCAGGCTACAGTCTATACGGCCGCAAAGAGTCAGACAGGACTGACTGCATGCACGCACACACACACACACACACACACACACACACACCTCGTAAGCATCTTTTCTAGATAATATTAGATTGATTTCTAAGTGGTTGTGCTTATTGATGCTTCCACTAGGAGTATATAAAAGTTTGCTGTGCTCCTCTTTTCCAATATGTCCTCATCTTTTCCAATAATTAGTGTTGCCAGATTTTAAAACTTTTCCAAATTTCATGGTTGATAATTGTATCTCATGTGTGATTCCTGATTATGTTTCCCTGATTACTGATAAATTGAGCATATTTGAATATATTTATTTGATATTAACAAGAGGTGGCAAGAATACACAGAAGAACTATACAAAAAAGATCATAATGACCCAGATAACCATGATGGTGTGATCATTCACTTAGAGCCAGACATCCTGGAGTGTGAAGTCAAGTGGGCCTTAGGAACAATCACCATAAACAAAGCTATAGAAGGTGACGGAATTCCATCTGAGCTGTTTCAAGTCCTAAAAGATGATGCTTTTAAGGTGCTGCACTGAATATGCCAGAAAATTTGGAAAATTCACAAGTGGCCACAGGACTGGAAAAGATCAGTTTTCATTTCAGTCCCAAAGAAAGACAATACCAAAGAATGTTCAAACTACTGCACAATTGCATTCATCTCATACACTAGCAAAATAATGCTCAAAATTCTCCAAGCTAAGCTTCACCAGTACTTGAACTGAGAATTTCTGGATATTCAGCCTAGATTTAGAAAAGGTATAGAAGAACCAGAGATCAAATTGCCACCATCCGTTGGGTCATAGAAAAAGCAAGAAAATTCCAGAAAAAAAAAACGTCTGCTTCATTGACTGCACTAAAGCCTTTGACTCTGTGGATCACAACAAACTGTGGAAATTTCTTCAAGAGATGGGAATACCAGAGCACCTTACCTGCCTCCTGAGAAACCTGCATGCAGATCAAGAAGCAACAGTTAGAGAACAGGGTGGCAGAGGAATAGGTGGACGTGGAGTACATCTCTCTCCACAGATGCAAATGGGAATACACCTTCAGTAATCACAGAAGTGCATGGAGAACACCGGGTGAGAGGGGACAGGAGCACCTGACCAGTGGAAGAGAATATATAGAATCATGCAAAACTCAGTAGGATGAAGGAACTAGGGGGGAAAACAGGAATGTTGGTAGGACTGGACCTGCCCTTGGTGGGTGGGGGAACTGAAGCAGGGGTCCGATCCCCATGTCGGGGCAATTGTCTGAGTCAGAGGAGAAACATTTAAGGCTGAGAGTGAAACAGCTGTTCTGTGGCAGCCTAAATGGAATGAGAATCAGACAGTCCTTGCTGCAGCCATATGTACCCTGGACAGGAACGCTGGTCCCCTGGAAGGCACAGTGGCTGGGAGCTGGAGTTTAGGGATTGTGGGGCAATCCCAGGGTGAGGGCTGCTGCTGACTCCAGAGAGACGGATTGAGGGGATGAGAGGGAGGAGATCACGGTGGGAAATGCCTGTGGAAGAAAGCCGGGCAGCCATGGAAGCAAGGCGATGCTGCTGAGTCACATGTAGTGGGTAGAAACATCGCCATAGCCTTTCTCTCGCCACACACCAGCACCGGCAGCTGAACAATAGAGAGGCTGGCCCGTCAAACACCTGGCGCAATGAACTACAGAGTGGGACCCCACCCAGGGTGCCCCTTTAAGTGACTGATGTGCCAATCTACAGAGTAAACCCCAGTCAGGGGGCCCCTCTATGTGCCTGAAAGGGTGGAGCTACAGACTGACCAAAGAGGCCTTCTGATTGCCAGCTACAAGAGGCTCAAAAAAAGACTCTGATAGGGCCATAACTCCTGCGGTGGAAGCAGTCCATGTCCCTGCACACTTGGCTCCACCAGGGTCCCTGCAAGCCAAGCAGCTGCTCCACTTTCACACTCAACTCTCACTGGGGCAGAGCTGTCACAGGCAAAAAAATTCTTGCATCTATGCACGCAGGGTTGCTTTGGTTGTGTCTGACTCTTTGCGACCCTGTGGATTGTGGCCTGTCAAACTTCTCTTTCAGAGAGGGCGTTCTCCAGGCAAGAATACTAAAGGGTATTGGCCAATACTGGTTGCCATACTCTTCTAGAGCACTATAGTTCCTGCTGCCCTCGCTGTTAGCCCCTCTGAGTACCTGGTGCTGCAAGAACCCCTGGGAACCAAGCAGCTGCACCACCTCCGCACCTGGCCCTCACAGAGGCAAACCCAGGTCCTCCAGGGCAGCCTCAGGAGCAAACCCCAGTGGGCAACCCACATGCAGAGGTGCAAATAAAACCACAATTGAAACCCAGGGGCAGTGTGGCTAAGGAAGAAGATCCAAAACCTTCCCACCAGCTGTACAGGCTGCAGATTAAATCCACACAATTAGCTAGGCAGGCGCTGTGTCTATGGACTATATAAAAGGACTTTGAGAGCTCCCACAAAAGAAGATGCACTAGTTTTGGTAGCAGTGGACATTGGAGGCAGGAACACACAGGAGCAGGACCAGATTAGAATCTGAGCTGTGCCCACAGCAGGTCCCGAGACCAACACAGTGTTGGAGGGCATCCTAGGGAGGTGAGGTGGACTGTGACTCCCAGTGAGGGAAAGGACTCTGACAGCAGTGACTCAAGAAAAACATTAACTATTCTTATGTTTTGACTTGCTCTATAGATTCTTTTGGATTTTTTCTCCACCCCCACCCCCCCTTTTCTTTCCTCATCTGTTGTAGTTGTCAATTTTATTGGCACTATGAAATCTAATTAAGCTTTTGAGACTTTTTTTCTAGGTCACATTTGTTATTGTTGTTATAAACCTCTGCCTCTATGTTGGGCTCTTGCAGTTCTGTGGAATTTTCCTTCTCCCTTCCCTCTCTTTTTTTTTAATTTTAATTTTTTTAACCTACCAATGTTATTTCTAAAATTTATTCCTTTGTTTGCTTTTCCTTGTGTTCTTTTCCCCTTGCAGTTAATCTTTAATGTATATAAATCTGATCAACCTATATTTAACTTTACACATCTATTCCTTCTTTCTTTTCATTCTTTCCTTCCCTCTCAACATACTTGTTAGCTTTATTTTCATTGCTTTATTCCCCAGTTAACACCTGACTTTATTTTTGTTTTCTGATTTCTGCTTCAGTTAGTTTTGTTCTTGTAGATATGATTTTTGGCTTCCTTTGTCTGCCCAGTCAGTCTGTGGCACTTTCTTTTTGTGGAACTCTTGATTTTGCTGATGGGTGTGTGTGTATGTATGTCTATTCAGCCGCACTTTTTATTGTTGATGTTTGTTGTCTGCCTTACATTGGGTTTTTGCAGTTCTGTGGAGTTTTCCTTTTTATTCTTTCTTCTGGTTTTTTCTTTTCGCTTTTTTGTAATTTTAATTTTTAATTTTCTTTAATCCTATTATATTTTTTCTACATTTAGGAATGTTTGTCTTTGTTTGCCTTTCCTACTGTTCTTTTCCTTTGCAGTTAATCTTTAATGTATATAAATCTTCATCTACCTCTATTTAGCTTTGCACATCTATTCTCTCTTTCTTTCCTTCCCTCTTAACATATTTGTTACTTCTGTTTTCTTGGCTTTATTCACCACTTAGCATCCCACTTGCTTTAGTTTTGTTTTCCAATTTGTGCTTTAGTTAATTTTGTTCTTAACTGGTAAATATAATTTCTTATTTCTTTTGTTTTCTGGGTCAATCTACCTAATTTTTGTTGGACTGTTTTGACTTTGCTCATGGGTGTATATGTGTATGCGTATATCCTGATATTTTAACTATTATTTGCCTGATTTTATAACTGTAATTTTTCTGGGATCCATCTTTGGTTTCTCATTTTTGGATATTTGTTTTAATCTCACTTAATACCATAACAAATCACTTGAGGAATCTTCACTCCTGACCAGAGATCACGCCCAGAACCTTTGAAGTGGGAGAACTGACTCCAAGACCGTAGACTACCAGAGAAGTAACCCCAAGGAGTATCAAACAGTGAGAACTCACACAAAGGAAAACCACAAAACCTGGCATCACCCAACCACCAATAGCAGCCTGTGCAGGACACCTCATCTAAACAACAAACAAAACACAAACACAAACCCAGTCATCAGCAGACAGGATTATCACCTCATTCAACCTTGCCAATCATAGGAAAAGCAAACAAACAAAAACTCAGCACAAACCTCACCCTAATACAAAGCTTACACAAATCTCTGGACCAACCTTAGGAAGACCAAAACCAAAAGGAACAAAGAATTCAACACTGAAGCCTGGGAAAAGGAAACCTCAAACACAATGTTAAAAAAAAAATAAATGAAAAGGCAGAGAAATACTGCACAAATGAAGGAAAAAACTAGAAACACAGAAGTCCAAATGAATGAAGAATAAATAGGCAAACAACCTGAAAAAGAATTCAGAATAACGATAGTAAAGATGATCAAAAACCTTGAAAATAAAATGGAGAAAATGCAAGAATAAATTAACAAAGACCCAGAAGAGTTAAAGAATAAATATACAATATAAGAATAAAGAGACAATCAACACAATTACTGAAATTAAAAATACTCTAGAAAGAATCAATAGCAGACTATCTGAAGCAGAAGGATGAATCAGTGAGCAGGAATATAAAATGGTGGAAATAACTTCTGAAGAGCAGAATAAAGTAAAAAGAATGAAAAGAACTGAGGCTAGTCTGAGACACCCCAGGGACAATATCAAACACACCAACATTTGAATTATAGGGGTCCCAGAAGAAGAAGAGAAAAAGAAAGGGTATGACAAAAAGTTTTAAGAGATTATAGTTGAAAATTCCCCCAACACAGAAAAGGAAATAGTCAGTCAAGTCCAAGAGGCACAAAGAGTCCCATACAGTATAAACCAAAGGAGAAACACACCAAGACACATACTAATCAAACTAACAAAGACGAAACACAAAGAAAGAATATTAAAAGCAGCAAGGGAGAGGCAACAAGTAACATACAAGGGAAACTCCATATGCTTCACAGCTGATCTTTCAGCAAAACTCTGCAGACCAGAAGGGAATGGCAGGATATATTTAAAGTACTGAAACAGAAAACTCTACAACCAAGTTTACTGTACCCAGCAAGGATTTCATTCAAAATTGATGGAGAAATAAAAAGCTTTTCAGACAAGCTAAAGTTAATAGAATTCAGTACCATCAAAGTACAACAAATGCTAAAGGGGCTTATATAGTCAAGAAATACAAGAGAAGGAAAAAGATCTATAAAATCAACCCCAAACAATTAAGAAAATGGCAATAGGAACATATATGTCAATAACTACTTTAAATGTAAACGGAGTAAATGCTCCAACCAAAAGACACAGACTGGCTGAATGGATACAAAAACAAGACCCATATGTATGCTGCTTACAAAAAAACCACTTCAGACCTAAAGACATATATAGATTGAAAGTGAGAGAATGGAAAATACATTCCATGCAAATGGGAAGCAAAAGAAAGCTCTCATATCAGACAAACGGATCTTAAAATAAAGAAGATTATAAGAGATAGGAAGGACACTACATAATGATCAAGGGATCGGTCCAAGAGGAAGACATAGCAACTGTAGATATCAATGCACCAACACAGGAGCACCTCAACACATAAGACAAACACTAACAGACATAAAAGGAGAAACTGACAGCAACACAACAACAGTAGGAGACTTTAACACCCACTCACACCTATGGACAGATCATCAAAGCAGAAAATCAATAAGGAAACACAAGTCTTAAATGATACATTAGATGGATCTCATTGGTATCTTCAGGACATTCAATCCAAATGCAGAAGAATACACCTTTTTCTCAAGTACACATGGAACATTATCCAGGATAGACCATATCTTGGGTCACAAATCAAACCTCAGTAAATTTAAGAACACTGAAATCATATCAACCATCTTCTCTGACCACAACACTACGAGACTAGTTATCAATTACAAGAAAAAAGAAAAAACTGTAAGAAACTCAAAAACATGGAAATTAAACAACATGTTTTAAAATAACCAACAGGTTACTGAAGAAATAAAAAGGGAAATCAAAAAATTTCTAGAAACAATGACAATGAAAATACAACAGTTTATGAGATGCAGCAAAAGCAGTTCTAAGAGGGAAGTTTATAGCAAAGAAATCCTACCTCAAAAAACATCAAAGAGACAATCTAACTTTACATCTAAAACAACTGGAAAAGAAAGAACAAAAATCCCCCAAAATTAATGGAAGGAAGGAAATCGTAAAGATCTGAGCAGAAATAGATGAAAAAGAAATGAAACAAACAATAGTGAAGATTAATAAAACTAAAAGCTGTCTCTTTGAGAAGATAAACAAAATGACAAGCCTTTAGCGAGACTCATCAAGAAAAAAAGAGAAAAGAATCAAACCAACAACATTAAGCATGAAAAAGGAAAGGTTACAACAGACAATGCAGAAATACAAAGGAATATAAGAGACTATTATGAACAACTATATGGCAATAAAAAGGATAATCTGAAAGAAATGGACAGATTTTTAGAGAAGTTCGATCTTCCATGACTGAACCAGGAAGAAATACAAATTGTGAACAACCCAATTACAGGCACTGAAATCGAAGCTGTGATCAAAAATCTCCCATAAAACAAAAGCCCAGGACCAGAGGGCTTCACAGGAGAATTCTTTCAAACATTTAGAGACGAGCGAATGAACGCATGTCCTTCTAAAACTCTTTCCAAAAATTGCAGAGGAAGGAACACTTCCACCCACTCTATGAGGCTGCCATCACCCTGATACCTAAACCAGACAAGGAAAACACACAAAAAAGAAAACTACAGGCCAATATCACTGATGAAAATAAATGCAAAAATCCTCAGTAAAATTTTAGCAGCCAGAATTCAGCAACACATCAAAAAGCTCATACACTATGATCAAGTTGGGCTTATTCCATGGATGCAAGGATTCTTCAATATATGCAAATCAGTCAATGCAATACACCATATTAACAAATTCAAAGATAAAAACCATATGATCATTACAATAGATGCATAAAGAGACTTTGACAAAATTCAGCACCCATTTATGATTAAAACTCTTCAAAAAATGGGTATAGAAGGAACCTACCTCAACATAGTAAGGGCTATATGTGATAAGCCTACAGCAAACATTATTCTCAATGGTGAAAAACTGAAAGCATTTCCCTTAAGATCAGGAACAAGAAAGGGTGTCCACTTTCCCCACTATTATTCAGCATACTTCTGGAAGTCCTAGCTACAGTAACCAGAGAAGAAAAAGAAATAAAAAGCATCCAGATCAGAAAAGAAGTTTTCACTGTTTGCAGATGACATGACACTGTACATCGAAAACTCTAAATGCAGTATCAGAAAATTACTAGAGCTAATCAGTGAATTTAGCAAAGTTGCAGGATACAAAATCAATACACACAGAAATCACTTGTATTTCCATATACTAACAATGAAAAATCAGAAAGAGAAATTAAGGAATCAGTCCCATTCACCATTGTAACAAAAAAAATTAAATATCTAGGAATAAACTTACCAAAGGAGACAAAAGAACTGTACATAGAAAATTATAAGACACTAATGAAAGAATCCATTAACTACATTAACTACATTAACAGATGGAAAGCTATTCCGTGTTCCTGGGTTGGAAGAATAAATATTGTGAAAACAACTATACTACCAAATGCAGTCTACAGATTCAATGTGATCCCTATCAAATTACCAATGATATTTTTCACAGAACTAGAAGAAAAAATTTCACCATTCATATGGTCTTTAAAAAATGGGTATAGAAGAAACCTACCTCAACATAGTAAGGGCTGTATGTGATAAGCCTACAGCAAACATTATTCTCAATGGTGAAAAACTGAAAGCATTTCCCTTAAGATCAGGAACAAGAAAGGGTGTCCACTTTCCCCACTATTATTCAGCATACTTCTGGAAGTCCTAGCTACAGTAACCAGAGAAGAAAAAGAAATAAAAAGCATCCAGATCAGAAAAGAAGTTTTCACTGTTTGCAGATGACATGACACTGTACATCGAAAACTCTAAATGCAGTATCAGAAAATTACTAGAGCTAATCAGTGAATTTAGCAAAGTTGCAGGATACAAAATCAATACACACAGAAATCACTTGTATTTCCATATACTAACAATGAAAAATCAGAAAGAGAAATTAAGGAATCAGTCCCATTCACCATTGTAACAAAAAAAATTAAATATCTAGGAATAAACTTACCAAAGGAGACAAAAGAACTGTACATAGAAAATTATAAGACACTAATGAAAGAATCCATTAACTACATTAACTACATTAACAGATGGAAAGCTATTCCGTGTTCCTGGGTTGGAAGAATAAATATTGTGAAAACAACTATACTACCAAATGCAGTCTACAGATTCAATGTGATCCCTATCAAATTACCAATGATATTTTTCACAGAACTAGAAGAAAAAATTTCACCATTCATATGGAGACACAAAAGACCCCGAATAGCCAAAGCAGTCTTGATAAAGAAGAATGCAGCTGGAGGAATTAACCTTCCTAACTTCAGATTATACTACAAAGCTAGTCATCAAGACAGTCCATACTGTCACAAAAACAAAAATATAGACCAATGTAACAAGATGGAAAGCCCAGAAATAAACCCATGTACCTATGGGTACCTTATTTTTGACAAGGGAGGCAAGAATATACAATGAGGCAAAGACAGCCTCTTCAGTAAACAGTGCTGAGAAAACTGGATAGCTGCATGTAAAAGAATGAAATTAGAACACTTCCAAACACCACACACAAAGATAAACTCAAAAACAGATTAAAGACCTAAATGTAAGACCAGAAAGTCTTAGAGGAAAACATAGGCAGAACACTGGATGACATACATCAAATCAAGATCCTCTATGACACACCTCCTAGAGTAACAGAACTAAAAACATAAGCAAACAACTGTACTTGATTAAACTTGAAAGCTTTTGCACAGCAAAGGAAACACTCGGCAAGGTGAACAGACAACCCTCAGAATGGGAGAAAATAATAGCAAATGAAACAACTGACAAAGGATTAATTTCCAAAATATACAAGCAGCTCGTACAAACTCAATTCCAGAAAAACAAACAACCCAAAAAAAAAAGTGGGAAAAAGACCTAAACAGACATTTCTCCAAAGCAGATATGCAGATGGCTAACAAACACATGAAAAGATGCTCAACATTGCTCATTATTAGAGAAATGCAAAGCAAAACCACAATGATATATCATCTCACACCTGTCAGAATGCCCATCATCAAAAAGTCTACAAACAATAAATGCTGTAGAGGGTGTGAAGAAAAGGGAACTCTCTTGTCCTGTTGGTGGGAATGTAAATTGATACCGATATTATGGAAGACAGTATGGAGATTTCTTAAAAAAAAAAAAAACTAGGAATAAAGCCACCATATGACCCAGCAATTTCACTCCTAGGCATATACCCTGAAGGAACCAAAGTTGAAAGAGACACATGTATCCCATTGTTCAATGCAGCACTATTTACAATAGAACATGGAAGCAACCTAGATGTCCATTGACAGATGAATGGATAAAGAAGTTGTTGTACATATACACAATGGAATATTACTCAGCCATAAAAAGGAACACATCTGAGTCAATTCTGATAAGATGATGAACCTAGAACCTATTATACAGAGTGAAGTGGGTCAGAAAGAGAAAGATAAATAATTGTATTCTAATGCATATATATGGGATCTAGAAAAACGGTACTGAAGAATTTACTTACAGGGCAGCAATGGAGAAACAGACATAGAGAATCAGCTATGAACATGGGGAGAGAGGAGGCGAGGGTAAGATGTATGGAGTGAGTAACATGGAAACTTACATTACCATATGTAAAATAGATAGCCAATGGGAATTTGCTATATGACTCAGGAAACTCAGACAGGGGCTCTGTATCAACCTAGAGGGGTGGGATGGGGCAGGAGATAGAAGGGAGGTTCAAAGCTGGGGGAGGGGGAGATTCATGTTGAGGTTTGACAGAAAACAACAAAATTATTTAAAGCAATTATCCTTAAATAAAAAATAAATTCAGTTCTGTTCAGTCACTCAGTCGTGTTCAACTCTTTGTGACGCCATGAATTGCAGCACTCTAGGCCTCTCTGTCCATCACCAACTTCTGGAGTTCACAAACTCACGTCCATTGAGTCGGTGATGCCATCCAGCCATCTCATCCTCTGTCGTCCCCTTCTTCTCCTGGCCCCAATCCCTCCCAGCATCAGAGTCTTTTCCGATGAGTCAACTCTTCACATGAGGTGGCCAAAGTACTGGAGTTTCAGCTTTAGCATCACTCCTTCCAAAGAACACCCAGGACTGATCTCCTTTAGAATGGACTCATTGGATATCCCTGCAGTCCAAGGGACTCTCAAGAGTCTTCTCCAACATCACAGTTCAAAAGCATCAATTCTTCGGTGCTCAGCTTTCTTCACAGTCCAACTCTCACATCATACCTGACTACTGGAAAAACCATAACCTTGACTAGACAAAGTAATTTGTTGGCAAAGTAATATCTCTGCTTTTGAATATGCTATCTAGGTTGGTCATAACTTTCCTTCTAAGGAGTAAGTGTCTTTTAGTTTCATGGCTGCAGTCACCATCTGCAGTGATTTTGGAGCCCCCAAAAAGAAAGTCTGACACTGTTTCCCCATCTATTTCCCATGAAGTGATGGGACCAGATGTCATGATCTTCGTTTTCTGAATGTTGAGCTTTAAGCCAACTTTTTCACTCTCCTCTTTCACTTTTATCAAGAGGCTTTTTAGTTCCTCTTCACTTTCTGCCATAAGGGTGGTGTCATCTGCATATCTGAGGTTATTGATATTTCTCCTGGCAATCAGAAAAAATAAAAGAAAAACTAATTTTAAGGGTATGAGTGTGTGTATGTGTGTATGTGCATGCACGTGCAAAGTAGAACAACAGCGTTCACAGAATGAAGCTTCAGTAGAAGGGGGAACCAGTCAGTAACATCTCTGGGAGAAAGCAGATCAAGGGACCCAAACAATGATCAAATATGCCTCTGTGATCTTAAATCATAAGAAAGTCAAAGAAGTAACTTCCACATCCTGTGAGCCAGGGGACTTCCATACCCCACATCTGCGGTCTAACATCTGAGAAGAGCATTTGACATTGGCCAGATTCCTCCTAGGTCTTTTTCAGAAGACCCTGAAATATTCTCTATATACTCCTCTAGCCATGAGAGCCCACTTTCGTGGCATGGAAGCGGCACGCAGGCTGTGTTGGATCTCATACTAACCAAGGGTTTTCAGATACAGGTTGACATCCACATTTGTTCTGTGAAGCAGGTCTCTTCTGCTTTACAATAGAAACACAAATATTTGTGTTTTCTATTATATGTTTGGGTTGAGCAAGTGCAGTTGAGGTAGGGGAGGCTCTTCTGGGGAAAAAAGGAGGGGTGAATCATGAAGGAATTTTCAGAAATGAGCTATAAACACACTCTAGTTAACTTAAGTGAAAAGGGAGATTTGCCGAGAACATGGAGCAGCTTGCTGAAATAATATAATATAAAAACAACTGCAAAATCAAAAAGGGAAAGCACCAGGATCAATCTAGGGTGCAAGGATACAGTGAATCTACAGTGGGGGTTCCATGTTTGTGCCATCCTATTTAAGAAGAAAGTATCTAACTGGCTTATCTTGGGCCCCTGACTCACCATTTTTTTCTGAAAGAAGTCAGGGCAATTTAATTGAAGGTCTCTCCATAATAACATGACATAAGGTAATCCTCCAATCTATGTACAGTGTGTTTAACAATTTTGAAAAGAGGGGAAAGTGATGCTGGGCAGGAACAGAGAAACCATCATAACCATGAACGGGGTGGAAGTTATTGGTTTTTTGTAAAAATAATGAAAAGAGAGAACAAAAATAATATAACAGAAGGACAAGACAAAGCATAGAAAGAGAAGCCTGAGTAAGCAAAAGGAATAAGGGAAGAGATGGGAGAAGAGAATAGAAGAAAGGAGAAGTGATTGAAAAGAGAGGCATTTACCCTAATCCTTCATCAGCGCGTGGCATCAATATTATGAATTTCTTTTATCTGAAGAAACTGAGGCTTAGTAAGCATGAGTAACTTGCTGGTGGGCACACAGAGGAGATTCAAAACCAACAGGTTTTCTATCACAGAATTCTATTGCGATGATCCTTTTGTTCACAAATCCTAAAAGAGATCTTCTCCAAGCCCCCAAATATTTTGATAATCATATAAGAGTGAGCCACTTTTCATAGTTATTGTGTATTAGCTGGAAGCTAGGCCACCCAGGTCAGACACCAACTCAATTCAATTCTATATTAAGGGACAAGCACTGTGCTGGTGAATTCCCGAGGCAGGGAACTAAGACATCAAACTGGAAAGAGTCAAAGAGAATCAATGTGGTAGAATTATAACACTGGTTCCTTTGGGTGGTAGACAGCAGACAGGTAAATTTAGAGGGGGACTGCCCACATGCGTGACATAGGTAAGTATATAAATTGGTAGTTTGAAAACATAAAAAAAACTGGACATGGTTAATGTATGTATGGCAGAGTGCTAGAAGAGCTCATTAGATATTGGATGAAATATTCAGAAATAATAAGTCTTCAACACCTTCAAACAAATGGGCCAGAAACAACAGGGAAGCATGGAGTAGGGTCATCAATTAAATCCTGCAATATGATCTCCCAGTTGAGGGTTTTGAAGGAGTTCAAGTTGCATATGCTTCAACAGAATAATTTTGCTACCATAAAGCATATGCAAACTTAACATGCAGTTAATGCAGAGAACTATGCTATGCTTAGTCACTCAGCCGTGTCTGACTCTTTGCAACCCCATGGACAGCAGCCCGCCAGGCTCTGCTGTCCATGGAGATTTTCCAGGAGTGGGTTGCCATGCCCTCCTCCAGGGGATCTTCCCAACAGGTCTCCCACATTGCAGGCGGATTCTTTACCATCTGAGCCACCAGAGAATCTCAGCACAGACAAAGTACTGATTTATTCTGTCCTCTTTATATCGCACTGGAAGAAGTCCTGCTCCTTAGCCACAGATTAGTGCCCGAGAATGTTTTAAACAATACTACGCTACCAAATGTCACAGCAATTCATCTCCTTATGTTTTTCACATGTATTTATGAATTTATTATGGATTATAAGTGATTGTATAGTTCTCTTTTTTAATTAATTTTCATTGGAGTATAGTTGCTTTACAATGTTGTGTTAGTTTTTACTGTACAGAAAAATAAATCAGTTATATGTGTAAGTTTATCTCTTCTCTTTTAGATTTCCTTCCCATTTAAGTCACCAAAGAGCACTGAGTACAGTTGCCCTGAGTTATACAGTAGATTTTCATTAGTTACCAAATTTATGCATAGAATCAATAATGTGTGTATGTTAACCCCAGTCTCCCAATCCATCCCCTCTCTTTTCCCCCTCCCTTGGTATCCATACATTTGCTCCCTATGTCCATGTCTCTACTTCTCCTTTGCAAATAAGATCATCTGTACCATTCTTTTAGATTCCACAATATACATTAATGTGATAATTGTTTTTCTCTTTCTGACTTACTTTAATCTGTACGGGCTTCTCTGTTGCCTCAGCTGGTAAAAAATTCTCCTGCAATGAGGGAGACCCGGGTTCAATCTCTGGGTTTGGAAGATGCCCTAGAGAAGGGCATGGCAACCCACTACAGTATTCTTTCCTGGAGAATCCCATGGACAGAGGAGCCTGACAGGCTATGGTCCATGGGATGGCAAACTAACATTTTCACTTTTTCACTCTGTACAACAGTCTCCAAGTCATCTCTTTAAAGCATAAATTCCAATCAAGTACGTGGAATGGGATGAGCTCCCCATTAGAAAGAACAGCACAGAAGACCCTACCATAAGTGTAAATTCAACAGTGAGGAATTCTAATTAGCTGCATTTTTTTCAGAGGCTACAGTTGGTCTGTGAGTAGCTTAGATGATTATCTCTGGCTCTAACTGTGAAGAGTCAGCCCTACATTCTGCCAGGGTTGCAGGATAACCCATGTTATTTAGAATAAGAAGAGAATCAAAGAAAGCATGTCATCAAGCTCCATCTTTTTTGAGCATGCAGAGGGTCAAGGAGGAGAAGTTTCCCAACCACTGTTGAGACAGAGGCTAGAATTTTTGTGTAACTTGCAATTCAATGCTCTTTTCATTACTAGGCTCTTTCAGCAACATCATCTCTTCTGAAGGTACAGCCGGCTCCCTGGTTACTGCTTTTTCTGAATACAGTCCAACCTATACACTGACTGGCTTCACAGATTAACCAAACAGATGTCAACACAGCAGATTTCTCGGTTACATTACAGGAATTCCTCTTGTCCTGTTCAGCAGTGTGGTGGAAGAGCACCTTCTCTGTTTGATCAGACTTTACTACATACAGATTTTTTCTGTAAGTGCCCAGGGCTCCAAACAAATTTTATTATATCGATGGAATATAGGTAGTTCATCTAATGAAAAGCAGGCAGGGAACCTAATGGAAATCAGGAAGCTACTTTGAAAGAAATAAATTGATTTTGCTTCCTCTGGATTTGGATTTCAGTAGAGGTGGTGTTTGGAAAGCCGCCTGGATCTCTCTAAGGCTGCTTCCCACTGTAAACCAATAATGGGTCCCTGGTTTTCATTGCCACCCCTCCCCTATTCATCTGCCTATATCTTTCTCAATATTCAACACTTCTCTGTACCATTACTGTTCCAGGGACATCTCATAACTCTGTTTGAGATCATAGAACTTCAGAATCTCCTATTTTCCTTGAATGCATTGACTTCAGTTTGAGGTAGTTGTATTTGTTTTTTTCTTAATCAAGGTACAGTTGATTTACAATGCTGTGTTAGTTTAAGATATACAATAAGGTGGTTCAGTTTTATATATACATATATATATACACACACACACATATATATATACACATTGTCTCTTTTTTTTCCATTGTAGTTATTATAAGATATTGAATATGTACTAAACTGTAGGACCTTGTTTATTTTGCATGCATGCGTGCTAAGTCACATCAGCCATGTCCAACTCTGTGCAACCCCGTGGGCTGTAGCCCACCAGGCTCCTCTGTCCATGGTATTCTCCAGGCAAGAACACTGGAGTGGATTGCCATGCCCTCCTCCGGGGGATCTCCTCAACCCAGGGACTGAACCCAGGTCTCTTTTTTTTAATGATAAATTACAAGCCATGCTTTTACATCTATAAGTACAAACTGGGAATGAACCAGGTCTCTTAAGTCTTTTGCATTGTAGGTGGATTCTTTACCACCAGTGTCACCTGGGAAGCCCATTGTTTATTTTATTTTTTTATTAAATTAAAAAAAATTATTTGACTGCTCCAAGTCTTAGTTGTGGCACATAGAAGCTTTGATCTTTGCTGAGACATGCAGAATATTTAGTTGCAGCATGTGGGGTCTAGTTTCCCAACCTGGGGCCCCTGCATTGGGAATGCAGAGTCTTAGCCACTGGATGACCAAGGAAGCCCCTGTTTTATACAGAGCAGTGTGTATCTATTAACGCCAAACTCCTAATTTAGCCCTCCCCCGGGCCCCGTTTGGTAACTGTTTAGTTTGTTTTCTATGTCAGTGAGTCTGTTTCTGTTTTGTAAATAAGTATATTTATATTTTAGATTTCACATGTTAATGATAACATAATATTTGTCTTTCTTTGTCTGACTTACTTCACTAGTATAATAATTCCTAGGTTCATCCATGTCATTGCAAATGGCAATGTCCCATTCTTTTTTATGGCTGACTAATATTCCATTGTGTGCTTGCTCTGCTCCATTAGTTTTCCCAGCATGTGGTTTAGAAGACAGTATCACCCTTTGTAGACACAAGGACCTCTTGAGCAAAACAGTCATAGCCAAACTAGTCATAATGACTAGTAACATTTATTGAGCAACTGCAACATGGACTTTATCTTATCTACTCCTCAAACCAGTTGCAAGGTGATTACCAGTTTTCTTATTTGACCAAAACGGAAACAAAGAGTCTGATCCAGGATTCTCAAGGTCACACAGTGAGTTAGGGGCAAAGTCAAGATTAAATCCTAAGTCTATAATGATTTCAAAGCTTATGCTCACTTTGCAGATCTCAGAAGGCAGTGACTCAGTTTTGTACTAGGGATGGTTCTGATTACTCTGTTCTAAATCAGAGTACATATTTGTTTCATTTGATCACCCTACACAGAAGTTTCTTTCCAACACAAAGGAGAAGTGCCATTTGAAAATACCCAGAAATAGTTGCTTTGTTGAGAATTAACTTATTGGATTATCCTAATAAATGTTTAGAAAAAAAGATGTTCAGATTTTTCTCTTTCAAAACTGGGATCAAACAGTATAAATAATTCATGGAAGATGGAAGATGTAGGGTCCAGCTAATCTAATATCAGTCAAGTTGACCCTCTTTCTTTCTAAGCTGATTCACTTACTCACATTAATTAAATTTGGCAAATATAGCAAAGGCCAAGAATAAAACTTGTAGCATTCAGAGCTAGGAAAAATTCAGTGTTTCCTCTGAAAGAAGGCTCGCTGACAGGGCAAACCAACCAACTGAACTTTACTTAGATTGCCTAGTTGTCACTCTTGATCTTATTTTCATGTATGACCTTGTGTGCAAGCTCAGCAAAGTGATGCAGAATGCAATCTACTAACATAGTTTTAGTCAATCCTGGTGAGCATGACTTACATCACAGTTGGTGAAGTTCACTAAATTAACTTTCTCAGGCTATGGAAATATTCAACCAGTTGATCTTTTTAATAAAATTTTATTTAAAATTTTATTTCTTCATTGTTTGCTCTTGAACTCTGAATTCTGTGAAACTTAATGATGGTTGGCTCTAGCAAATCTGAGCAAAGGTTTCCTCTTGTTTCTTATTCATTAACATATTAAAATATATATCATGGTTGCTTTGCACTAGAGAATTGACCACTTAATACCTGAAGGCAACATTAAATTTGTACTTGTGTCCATTCTAGAGGTACAGAGCATCAAAATCAAATCACCTGGGCAGGTATTTGTAATATATATGAGAGAATGATGAGGGGAAAAAGCAGAAAAAGGCCACTTTTCTTCAATGGGGTTCTCAGATACAACTAGCCTTACATGAGACAGTAATAATTTATCAAAGGCATATTGTGGGACAAACACTATATTAAATTCTTCATATTCAGTCAATAGAGCATAAAGATTTCTTTGAATTTGGCAAGATACCAACCTATCATGTTTCTTAATCTCAAATGGGTGATTTGAAGCATGTTTCTAACCCTCCTTGGATATCTTATCATTTAAGAGAGTATTTTAATTATGTGTACTTCATTGAGCTGACTTCATGAGATAAAACTTACAAAGTATTTACCTCTGCATCCAGCACA
Organism: Oreotragus oreotragus; assembly: GCA_006410675.1. Lineage (NCBI taxonomy): Eukaryota > Metazoa > Chordata > Mammalia > Artiodactyla > Bovidae > Oreotragus > Oreotragus oreotragus. The sequence continues at coordinate 62,868 of SJYX01005363.1, forward strand.
CAGTAAGAGCTTTATAACTCAGTACTTACTGCTGTTTCAATTCAGTCTCTAAGACCATGATGTGTCATTGATTAAGGGATCAGAAGACGGGAGTCCTGGAAGTCCTCTTCTGCTCTCAAAAACTTTGTGACTTTAAAGGTCCATATGAAGAGGTCCTGACTGGGTTAGAACCCTGATTCTGATACTACCAATGAGTCTGATTGACTGAGCCCACATTCTGCCTCTTCTGATGTGTCCACCAGCATCCACTGATTTGCATGTGCTCTGCAGAGTCTTGAGAGATTGGAAATGAGGAATAATGACTTGAGCTACCTTCATCCTTGAGGGTTCAACCATTAATTAATGTGCCTGCCAACCTTAACATCTTGATTGAAAGGGCTGAGAAGGCAGATCAGAAAAGAAAAGAAATGGAGACTAATAGATCTTTACTGAGTAATCAACAAGCCCTGAGGATCATGGAAGAGCAAAGAGGAGATGTGATTTAGAGAACAGTGGAAGAGCTCACCCTTCAATGTGGGTTGTCCCAGATCTTCTAGTGGTGTTTATAAATACTGGTTAAAGAACAGGGTGTGATAGTAAAGTGTATGTGTCATTTTGACTGAGTCATATACCCAGATTAAATATTATTTCTGTGGGTGTCTGTGAAGGTGTTTCCAGCTGAGATTAGCACAGTAGACTCAGTAAAACACCCTTCCCTCTGTGAGTGGGAATCATCCCATCTATTGAAGGCCAGAATAAAATGGAAGACTGAAGAAGAAGGAATTTGCCACCTTTTCTTTTCTGCCTCACACTTGAGATGAAATATCTCAGCTCACTTTCTCCTGCCCTGAACTGGGACTGGCACCATTGGCTTCCTCAGTTTTCATGCCTTTGAACCTGGGCTGAATTATACCACTGGTTTTTCTATGCCTCCCACTTGCATAAGATGCATTATTGGAATTCTCAACTTTGATAATCTTGTCAGCCAATTTTTCATCATAAATAAATAAATGAACAAATAAATAAATTTATATATGTATTTAAATAATTTCTTGGTTCTGTTTCTCTGGAGAACCCTAATACATAAGATATGCCCTAGATGCTGTATGCCAGGGTAACAAATTATACCATGAGCATAACAGAGAATAAGAATGTGTCTATTCACACTTTGCAGGATGGCTAATTTGGTAGTTAGAAGCAAAGAGGTCAATGCCAGACTGTCTGCTTGGATGGGAAGACCTGGAAACCCACTGAGGCTATCAACACCAAAGTGGACTCTCAAGGACAGGGGACAACAGATACACTGCATCCAGGATTTGAGAAGTGAAGCTGATGCTGAGCCTTAGAGTCTGTTGGAGGGTGCTATAGCCCACAACTTACATTTTGGTGCTGAAACTATCCACATTTGCTTGGTAGAAAAAACAACTTATTTAGCTAACTATCTATATAGCTGATTCACTTTGCTGTACAGCAGAAAATAATACAATATTATAAATCAACTATATTCCAATAAAAATTATAAAATAGAAGATAGAATTTTTTTTTTGGAGCAAGTGTCACATGACAAATATTGGACTGATGCTTAAGCTGAAGCTCCAGTAGTTTGGCCACTTGATGTGAAGAGCCAACTCATTGGAAAAGACATTGATGCTGGTAAAGACTGAAGGCAAAAGGAGAAGGGAAGCAGAGGATAAGATGGTTACAAAGCATTACCCACTCAGTGGACATGAATCTAAGCAAACTCCAGGAGGTAGTGAAGGACAGGGCAGCCTGGTGTGCTGCAGTCCATGGGGTCGCAAAGAGTCAGACATGACTTAGCAACTGAACAACCACAAATGTAACAAATATCATGTCAGACACTATAAAGCATTTATAATTCTCCCAACTAACAACTCAAGTATTACTAAACCATTTTAAAGAAGAAGAAGCCAAGAAACAAGAAAAAGATATAACTATAACTATCCACCAGACAGATAAGACTCTAACACAGATTCGCCCACGCCCCAGGTTCTCATCCTTTCCTCTGTGATATGACAGCTGGCTAGAGAAGGAAACGGCAACCCACTCTAGTAATCTTGCTTGGGAAATCCCATGGACAGAGGAGCCTGGCAGGCTATAATCCATGGGGTTGCAAGAGTTGGACACCACTTAGCGACTAAACTACTACCACCACCATGGCAGAAGATGATAACGAGATGCTTAGGAAAGCATCCAGCCATCCCTGATATTTCCTGGCCGCCATAGCAACCCTGTGATCCAATTCCACTGTCCTGAGGTGTTACTGTTACATGCCTCCGAGAGAGGAACATCATTTGAGTTCATGAGACTATTTGATGTTGGAGAGTCTGTTTGCTTTGGCCTATTGTAAATGAAACAGTGGTTTGAATAAACAAATGACCGCTGCTGCTTGTTTGAATAGAAGGGAGGATGTGACTTATAGGCAAGCCTCCCAGCTAAATCAACTAACTAGACAGCAAGCTCCTCATGTTAATCATGACTAAATGGGAGTCCTGTTCATTTAATACAGATTTAGAGATATATGAATTAGACGCTGGCTGGCTGCATTCAAACGTAATTAATGAATGAGAAAAAAAATGGGCTATTTGTCTCAGTCTAGTAGAGCATCCCTGCCATTTTCAAGATGGTATTGCGATTAGACTCAGCCCAGAAATATATATCCTCTGACTCCTAGTTCAGCAAAATCAAGAAGGCTAAGGAGTATTAATAGTAGAGCTGGAACTACAATGCCAAACCATGTACCTATTTCACAAGGCTGCTAAATAGCATTAACAATAGTAATACAGTGACAAAAACAACAATTCAGTACTGGGAAGGAAGAGAAGAAGGGAAGAAGAACAAGAAAGAAGAGGATGGAGGAAGGTGAGTAAAAGAAAGCAACTATGATGACAAGTGTGTAATGAGTGCTTTCTACACACCCTGGACTAAGCCCTTTTTGTATACGGCCCCATTTCATCCTCACATGAGTGCTCCCAGGTGGTCATTTTAACCCCTATTCAGACTTCCCTGGTGGGCCAGGAGTTACAACTTTGTCTTCCAATGCAGGGGGTGCAGGTTCGATTCCTGGTACTGGAGATAAGAACTCACAAGCAACCAAAAATATCAAAAAATAAAACAGAAGCAATATTTTAACAAATTCAATAAAGACTTAAAATAAAATGGACCACATCAAAAGAAAAAATCTTAAAAAATCTCTATTCTGTGGATGAGGAATCTGACCCTGGGAGTTTCTGTAATTTCTCTAACATTGGTCAGCAAGTGAGTGACACAGCCAGGATTTGAAACTTTCAATAGGAATGTGCTGAATCCCATATTCTGAGGCTATTCTCTTCAACGGCTTGCTCTGAAAGATGGTAGACTCTGCCCTCAAAGGGAGTATAATCTGGCAAGAAAATGTTCTCATGCCATCATATAGTATCAGTGTGTCCTTGCAAAATTCCTTCTGCTTCTCAGGGTTAGTTTTTCATCTATGAAAGGGAGATAATAATACATTATCTGTCCATCACATAGGATTGTCAGTAACATCAATTATGTTCCATAAAGGTAGGATTATTTCATTATTATTGCACAAATATAAGTAGTATTAGTCTTGGTGATGTTGTCTCTATAGCTCTCTTGCTGAATCAAGGGTGCAGTTCTGTTTAGCAATGTAAAAATAATCCCTTCTCACTTTCCTTTTCTCAGAGAACTGGAGGGCTACTGTGGCACAGGTCATAGTTTATGCAGTTCAGCTACAGGATGGGTTTCCTGTGGAAACAATGGCCTGCCACTCACCCTCTGAAGAGGTTCATTCACAAGCTGACACTGAGTGGGCAAGCAGGCCTCTGGTTGCATTTCTGCCCTGTGCTACAGCAGGCTGCATTTATTTTTCTGAAAAAGATTTCTCATGATCCCTGGCCCATACTACTACTACTAAGTCATTTCAGTCATGTCCGATTCTGTGTGACCCCAAAGATGGCAGCCCACCAGGCTCCCCCATCCCTGGGATTCTCCAAGCAAGAACACTGGAGTGGGTTGCCATTTCCTTCTCCAGTGCATGAAGAAAGTGCTCAGTCATGTCCCACCCTCAGCAACCCCATGGACTGTAGCCCACCAGGCTCCTCCATCCATGGGATTTTCCAGGCAAGAGTACTGGAGTGGGATGCCATTGCCTTCTCCTGGCCCATAATAAGTGCCTAATAAATATAACAATGCCTTCCCTTCCTCTTGCCCTCCCCATATGGGCAACAAAAGTGAGATCAGAGAGAGAGGTGGGGCGTGAAAAATATGAGGGAGATGAAACTGATCAGACTTAGAGGAAGGTGTTGGCTCATCCATGTCACTAACCAACTAAAGGAACTATAACTATCCAATAAGCAGAGACTATGAGAGTCTTATTCACCCCTTTATATTTAGTGATTGGCATAGAGGTGAGCAGGGAGTCCTTAACAAATACTTGATGAACACATGAATCAGAATAAGAGGTCAATAGTTAGTATATTCAATGTGTAAAGCACTTCCTCTTGGAGGAGGTTACCATTAACCCCACCATAGAGCCCTCAGAACTTACACAGGACTGGGGAAACAGACTCTTGGAGAACACAAACAGAACCTTGTGTGTACCAGGACCCAGGAGAAAGGAGCAGTAACCCAACAAAAGAATGACCCAGACTTGGCTGTGGGTGTCTAGGAGTCTCTGGTGGTGGCATGGGTCCAGGGTGGCCTGCTGCAGGGTTGGGGACACTGAGTTCAGCAGTGCTTGCATGAGACCTTTTGAAGGAGGTCACCATTATCTTCATTACCTCCAGCATAGTTTGGCCTCAGGTCAAACAACAGAGAAGGAACACAGCCCTACCCATCTGAGCATGGCCCAACCCATCAGAACAAGACCCAATTTCCCCCTCAGTCAGTCTTTCCCATCAGGAAGCTTCCATAAGCCTCTTATCCTTCTCCATCAGAGGGCAGACAGAATGAAAACCACAATCACAGAAAACTAACCAAACTAATCACATGGACCACAGCCGTATCTAACTCAATGAAACTATGAGCATGCCATGTAGGGCCACCCAAGATGGATGGGTCATGGTGGAGAGTTCTGACAAAACGTGGTCCACTGGAGAAAGGAATGGAAAACCACTTCAGTATTCTTGCCTTGAGAATCCCATGAACAGCATGAAAGGCAAAAAGACAGGACACTGAAAGATGAACTCCCCAGGTCAGTGGGTGCCCAATATGCTATGGGAGACCAGTGGAGAAATAACTCCAGAAAGAATAAAGAGATGGAACCAAAGCAAAAACAACACCCAGTTGTGGATGTGACTGGTGATAGAAGTCAGATGCTGTAAAAAGCAATATTGCATAGGAACCTGGAATGCTAGGTCCTAGAATCAAGGCAAATTGAAAATGGTCAAACAGGAAATGGCAAGAGTGAACATTGACATTTTAGGAATCAGTGAATTAAAATGGACTGGAATGGGTGACTTTAACACAGATGACTATTTTATCTACTACTGTGGGCAAGAATCCCTTAGAAGAAATGGAGTAGCCATCATAGTAAACAGAAGTCCAAAATGCAGTACTTAGATGCAATCTCAAAAAGAATGATTGCTGTTTGTTTCCAAGGAAAACTATTCAGTATCACAGCAATCCAAGTCTATTCCCTGACCAGTAATGTTGAAGAAGCTGAAGTTGAACTGTTCTATGAACACCTATAAGACCTTCTAGAACTAACACCCATAGAAGATGCCCCTTTCATTACAGGGGACTGGAATGCAAAAGTAGGAAGTCAAGAGATACCTGGAGTAACAGGAAAATTTGGCATTGAAGTATAAAATGAAGCAGGTCAAAGGCCAACAGAGTTTTGCCAAGAGAACACACTGGTCAGAGCAAACACCATTTTCCAATAAGACAAGAGAAGACTCTACACATGAACATCACCAGATGGTCAACATCGAAATCAGATTGATCATATTCTCTGCAACCAAAGATGGAGAAACTCTATACAGTCAGCAAAAGCAAGAATGGAAGCTGACTGTGGTTCAGATCATGAACCCCTTATTGCCAAATTCAGACTTAAATTGAAGAAAGTAGGGGAAACCACTAGATCATTCAGGTGTGACCTAAATAAAATCCCTTATGTTTATACAGTGGAAGTGAGAAACAGATTCAAGGGATTAGATCTGATAGACAGAGTGCCTGAAGAACTATGGATGGAGGTTCGTGATATTGTACAAGAGGAAGTGATCAAGACCATCCCCAAGAAAAGAAATACAAAAGGGTAAAATGGTAAAAATACCATCCCCAAGAAAAGAAGAGAAGCAAAAGGCAAAGGGGAAAAGATATACCCATTTGAATGCAGGGTTCCAAAGAATAGCAAGGAGAGGTTAGAAACCCTTCCTCAGCGATCAATGCAAAGAAATAGAGGAAAACAATAGAATGGGAAAGACTAGAGATCTCTTCAAGAAAATTAGCAATACCAAGGGAACATCTCATGCAGAGATGAGCACAATAAAGGACCGAAGTGGTATGGGCCTAACAGAAGCAGAAGATATTAAAAAGAGGTGGGAAGAATACACAGAAGAACTGTACAAAAAATGATCTTCATGACTCAGATAACCACGATGGTTTGATCACTCACCTAGAGCCAGACATCCTGGAATGTGAAGTCAAGTAGGCCTTAGAAAACATCATTACGACCAAAGCTAGTGGAGGTGATGGGATTCCAGTTGAGTTATCTTAAATTCTAAAAGATGATGCTGTGAAAGTATTGCACTCAATATGCCAGCAAATTTGGAAAACTCAACAGTGGCCACAGGACTGGAAAAGTCAGTTTTCATTCCAATTCCAAAGAAAGGCATTGCCAAAGAATGTTCAAACTACTGCACAGTTGCACTCATCTCACATGCTAGCAAAGTAATCCTCAAAGTCTCCAAGCCAGGCTTCAACAGTACGTAAACCGTGAACTTCCAGATGTTCAAGCTGGATTTAGAAAAGGCAGAGGAACCAGATATCAAATTGCTAACATCCGTTGGATCATCAAAAAAGCAAGAGAGTTTCAAAAAAATATCTACTTCTGCTTTATTGACTATGTCAAACCCTTTGACTGTGAGGATCACAACAAACTGGAAAATTCTGAAAGAGATGGGAATACCAGACTCCCTGATCTGCTTCCTAAGAAATCTGTATGCAGGTCAAGAAGGAACACTTAGAACTGGACATTAAACAACAGACCGGTTCCAAACTGGGAAAGGAGTTCATCAAGGCTGTATATTGTCACCCTGCCTATTTAACTTCTATGCACAGTACATCATGCAAAATGGCAGGCTGGATGAAGCCCAAGCTAGAATCAAGATTGCTGGGAGAAATATCAAAAACCTCAAATAGCAGATGACACCACCCTTATGGAAGAAGGTGAAGAAGAACTAAAGAGCTTCTTGATGAAAGTGAAAGAGGAGAGTGAAAAAGCTGGCTTAAAACTCAACATTCAGAAAACGAAGATCATGGCATCCAGTCTCATCACTTCATGGCAAGTAGATGCGGAAACAATGAAAACAGTGAGAGACTTTACTTTCTTGGGCTCCAAAATCACTGCAGATGATGACTGCAGCCATGAAATTAAAAGATGCTTACTCCTTGGCAGGAAAGTTATGACCAACCTAGATAGCATATTCAAAAGCAGAGACATTACTTTGCCAAC
>SJYX01005363.1:72385-93469 GCA_006410675.1 Oreotragus oreotragus
GAAAGTTATGACCAACCTAGACAGCATATTAAAAGGCAGAGACATTAGTTTGCCAACAAAGGTCTGTCTAGTCAAAGAAAGTTCCGTCTAGTGAAAGCCATGGTTTTTCCAGTAGTCATGTATGAATGTGAGAGTTGGACTATAAAGAAAGCTGAGCACCAAAGAAGTGATGCTTTTGCATGGTAGTGTTGGAGAAGACTCTTGAGAGTCCCTTGGACTGCAAGGAGATCCAACCAGCCAGTCAATCCTTAAGGAATTCAGCCCTGACTATTCATTGGAAGGATTGATGCTGAAGCTGAAATTCCAATACTTTGGCCACCCAATGTGAGGAAATGTCTCTTTGGAAAAACCCTGATGCTGGGAAAGATTGAAGGTGGGAGAAGATTGAAGGTGGGAGGAGAAAGGGATGACTCAGAGAAAGGGATGACTCAATGGACATGAGTTTGTGTAAACTCCAGGAGTTGGTGATGGACAGGGAAGCTTGGCGTGGTGAAGTCCATGGGGGTTGTAAATAGTCGGATGCTGTTGAGCTACTGAACTGAACTGAAAACGTAAAGCACTGTGCTAAGCATTCAGCATAAAGTTTCTCATTTAATCCTTATAATTTTTTTTCTTTTTTTTTTCCATTTTACAAGTCAAGAGATAAAAGTTTAGAAAGGTCAGAAGCCTACTCAGGCTCATACGTCAGACAGAATTTAAACCAAGGCTAACTCTGCTTTGGACTTTTAACTATTGTGCAAAACCACTCATTCAGTCCAACTCTCTATAACTTTACAGAAGAAATAAAGGACTGAAAATGTGTTGCAGCTCACCTGAGGCACTTTATAGCTCCAAATAATGCCAGTGTGGGGTACTTCCTAGATTTCAGAAGTATATGCCACAAGAAGGGAGAAGGAAGAGACACAACATTCATGGAGAAATAGGGAAATCTTTTCTTGGAGTGAATGGGCACATTGCTGAATTTCCTAAATTATTGGCAAATGGAAAGTAAAGTCTGCAAGAAGCCTCAGAGGAGAAGAAAGCAGAACCCAGTAGTTTTGAAGATGACTCATTACTTGTACGACCCAAAAGGGACGTCAGAAAATACCCACAGGGATTAGTGTGTGGTAACATCAACTCCAAGACCACAGGGTTGACTGTGATAGAGATGCGTTTGCAGTAATTCAAAGCTATGGATGATTGAATGCAATGAAAGCTTTACGAGCACAGTCATATATGATGTATTCAGAACTGGCGGGGAAAAGCTAAGAACAGCAAGTTTCTCTTGGTTATAATCTCCTTGTATGGTCTAGGAATAATCACCATTTCCATACTATTTAGAAATGATTGCTGGAGATGATATAACTAGGTGGGGTTTGTGAGATTGTAGTAGGTGCTGTGGGCAGCTCTTGGCACGCAGCTGTTGCTGTGCAGTGTTACCCAAGATCCATTACCAGGCAGCAGCTACCATGAGACCAGTAATGGTCACTAATCCGTTGGGTGCCACAGTGGGCCCCTTCCCCAAGCAAGCAACTGTCAGTGAGTGACCGCTAGTGGTCCTGCTCAGTCATTCGTTGGCACCACAGTGGGCTCCGCCCCAGGTGAGCAACTGTCAGTGAGCGGCCATCAGTGGACCGTTCGGCCAACGGTTGGTGGAGTGGTGGCCTCAGTCAGGGAGTGAGTAAGAGGCGGACCCCCGCCTTCTCCCCAGGGCTCTCCAACTCACCTGATTTCAGTCCAGCAGGTGATCTGGGGGCCCAGGGAAGAGGCTGGGGGCTGTGTTCCACAGGGCTCCAGAGTCCTTGCCAAGGTCACCCACTGGCTGAGCCCAGGCCTTGAGGCAGTCATGAATGAACCTCTCCCTCTTCCCTGCCTCTGCAACTTCATGGCATTGGCCATCTGCATGGGTTGCAGTCTGTGGGACCTGGGCCCTCCCCTCCCCCATTTGGGCAGCCTGAGGAGCCTGAGGGCCAGCTGGGTCCTGGGCATCTGGTTCCTTGCAAGCATGGATGGCAGTTCAGGGTTTGGGGGCCTGGCCCTGAGGGAACTGCCAGCTGAGACCTGCCTCCTCTTAGCCAGGACTGGACCTCAGAGGGGGAAAGTTGTGCCTGGGGACATGGCCCTTTCCTTTCAGAACAAAGAATTTCATCGGATGGAGATTTACAGGAAAAAGGTCCTGACCATGACCTGACCTCAAGAACAAAACCTGTGACACCAAAAATGTTTGCCAACAACTCACTCGCCCCTCTCTCGCCTTACTCAGAAAAGAGCTTTGCTGAGAGCTTTCGGGGAGTTCGGGGTTTTTAAGACATGAGCCACCATCTCCTTGTGGGGTCCTCAATTCACCTTTCTCTGATGTTTCGGTATTGTTTGGCCTTTCTGTGAGTTGGGCACACAAGCTGGGTTTCAATAACAAGATTACATCTGACAGGGCAAAATGATATGTGTGGACAAGAGGACTTAAAAATAATGTATGAGATTGGCCAAAAAGTTCATTTGGGTTTTCCTGCGATATGGAAAGCCTGAACAAACTTTTTGGCCAATCCAGTAAAAACTGTGGAAGTGGAGGTAGAGAGAATTGACTAAATACAGTTTCCCATTAGTAACCTAGGACATTATCCTTCAGCGCCCAGCTGAAACCGCTGAGCCACTCTGGGAAGCGTTTTCTGATCTGGTCAACTTCCTGTGATATCGGGCTCTTCTGACCCTAATTATTCTAAGAACCTGTATTCTAACTGAGCATTCAGTGTATACTGCATGATTTTGTTGTTGTTAGTCGTGTCTGAACTTTTGCAGCCCCATGGACTGCAGCACGCCAGGCTTCCGTCCTTCACTTTCTCCGGGAGTTTGTTCAAACTCATGTCCGTTGAGTCAACGAAGCCATCTCTATGGCTCCCTTCTCCTCCTGCCCTCGGTTGTCCCCAGCATAGGGTCCTTTCCAATGAGTTGGGGCTTCACATCAGGTGACCAAAGTATTGGAACTTCAGCTTCAGCATCAGTCCTTCCATTGAATATTCAGGGTTGATTTCCTTTAGGATTGATTAATTTGATCTCCTTGCTGACCAAGGGACTCTCAAGAGTCTTCTCCAGCACCACAGCTGAAAGCATCAATTAATGCGTTAATTTTTTGGCAAGTATATGACACTCTCTCCCCCTCCCTCATCAGATCAGTTCTCCTGCTCTTAGAGATAAGAACTGTATCTTGTACATCTTTTTATTCCTTGTTGTATAAGAAAGGAAGCATGGTATTTTTAAATAGACATACAATCAAGATCCACACAGAAGCAGGTCCCTACAGCTGCTCTGCCACACTGTTGCATAATTTTGAGCAAGTAAGAGAGAAAACTAACATTTGTAGATTCCCTACTATGTGATTATGTATCTATGCCCAAAATCACCTTTTAGAACACTGCTGCTGCTAAGTCGCTTCAGTCGTGTCCGACTCTGTGTAACCTCATAGACAGCAGCCCACCAGGCTCCCCTGTCCCTGGGATTCTCCTGGCAAGAACACTGGAGTGGGTTGCCATTTCCTTCTCCAATGCATGAAAGTGAAAAGTGAAAGTGAAGTCGCTCAGTCGTGTCTGACTCTTAGCGACCCCATGGACTGTAGCCCACCAGGCTCCTCCGTCCATGGGATTCTCCAGGCAAGAGTACTGGAGTGGGGTGCCACTGGAGCTCAGTAAGTCTGGGCCAGGTGCAATTTCTCTGACTTTAAATACATCCAGAGAATGGAGTGTCGTTTTCGCACTGGATGCATTATTTCAAATTGAGAAGATCATAACAGAAGCACCATACTAGGAAAAAGCTCAATCAAAACTCAGCAAGATTAGAAAAGTCAATCAAAATTCAAAGGACTTAGGCTGGAGAAAAGAGAATCTTGGCCAAAGCAAGAGGAGGAGAGAGCCTGGGACAATGCTTTGAACATAGGAGCTTTGCTGCAATGATTCTGAGTAAAATCAGAAATTAATTTTCTGCTATAGGTGCATCATATTTGCATTCCCAGTTACAGGGTAGATCAGCTTCTTCACCTGCAAAATAAAATAAAGGAAAATCTCTACCTCACTGGGTTGCTGTGAAAATTGAGGGACCTACTGTATGTGTCAGCACTGAAGACACTGAATCTCTGTCTTTTGCTGAATGCCTGATAAATTGTTTATGCTCAAAACATGTTCACTGAATACATGTATAAGTGAATAAAATAGCCCATGGATCCTTGCTGGATTTGAGCACTGTCTCCTGACTTTGCCTTAAAATTTCTTGTCTCAGATCCTATGTCTAGGAATTGATGCATTTCTTAATTGCCTATCAGGAACAGAAAAATTAATTTTTTGTTGTGGTCTGTTCTGGTGACCGAGACTTAGGATACACTGGCAAAGAGCATCTTTAGCGAGGAAGTCTTGGAGTTTTACCACACCTTGTTCAGCTATGACAAATATTCCTTTTACAAGAATTATGAATTATCTGACAGCCCATTGGCAAATTGAGAAAATATCAGTAAAGTGTAAAAGTTATGCCAGTAGGAACACACTTTTTTCAATATGTGGATGCTTTGAAGCAATCAAGGCAACTTATCTCACAATTAAAGAGTAAATACTGGATTAAAAATTGAAAATCTATTGAAGAGACTTTCATTAGTGCAAGAGAGAGCTAATTTAATGGCCTCCAGAACTGTATGCTTTCCATGTTAACCTAACAGTGAAGGACATGTATGCAAATGAAAAATTGCAAAGACACTTTCTCCTAAATTGAAACAATGTATCAGTGAAGGAAGCTACATCTTGGGTCAGACTTTTATTTGTGATTATTGAACGGAACTGATTGCTTTCTATGTTAGAAGCAAATGCTTTTCAAGGACTTACCCCTCTAAGTAGAAATCTTAAGGCCCATGTTTAAGGTTACAAAAATTGATATGATGCAGGATACAAATATTTTAAAAATATTTTTCAACTAAATAAAAATGAAAACACAGTTTATCCAAAGTTATAAAATACAGAGAAATCTAGCTATACAGTTTTTCAAATTCCAATAGTTATTATTTTTACTAGTGTTCCTGTACATGGATTTTGAGTGTCAATTCTCTGACAAAATATAACAATTCTTAACATGTGTATGAGGAGCAAGAGAGAGTCAAACTATGTTAGGCAAGAGCTGATAAAACTGCAAGGAAAAATAGATGAATCCACTATCAAAGTTGTAGAGTTCAGCCTCCTTTTATCAAAAAGGGACATATCCAGTAGGCAGAAAATCAGTAAAGGCACAGTTGACCTCAACACACTATCAATCTACTAGATATAATTGACACACATAAACCTTTTCATACAATACCACATTGTTCTCAGTGCATATGAATCATTTACCAAGACAAACCACATTCTGAACCATAAAACACTTCTTAGCAAATCTAAAATAATATAAATAATACAGTAACTGCTTTTAGACCATAATGAAATCAACTACAAATAAATAACAGAAAGATAAATGTAAAATCCCCCAATACATGGAGATTAAATAATAGGTTTGAATAATTACTTGAATTACAAAATCTCAAGAGAAATTTTAAAGTATTTTTAATCAAATAAAACACAACTTATCAAAATTTGTGTGATGCAGCAAAAACAGTGCTTAAAGGGAAATTTATGGCATTGCACGCACATATTAGAAAAGAAAAAAGAGCTGAATTAATAAAGTTTCCACCTCAGGAAACTAGAAAAATTATAACAAATTAAATCCAAAGTAAGCAGAAGAAAAATAGGAAGATTTAGAGCAGATATCAATGAAATGAAAAACAGAAAATCAGTAGAGGAAAGCACCCATCCAAAAGCTGTATCTCAATAAGCCTCTAATAAGGTTTACTAAAAAGAGAGAGAGAACACAAATTGCCAATTTTAAACATGAAAGAGGAAACATTACTAGAGATCACAGGGACACTAAAAGGATAATAAAGGTTATAGAGATACGAAGAACTCTCCACCCACATATTTGATATAGATGGCAAAGAAGCGCACGTAAAAATTGTCCACATCATATGCCATCAGTGAAATGCAAACTGAAACAGTGGGCTACCACTATACAGATACTGCTGTTGAGTCGCTATACGTTCAATCACTAAGTCGTGTCTGACTCTTTGCGAGCTCATCGACTGCAGCAGGCCAGGCTTCCCTGTCCATCCTCAAATCCTGGAGCTTGTTCAAACTCATGTCCATCGAGTTGGTGATGCCATCCAACCATCTCATCCTCTGTCATCCCCTTCTCCCGCCTTCAGTCTTTCCCAGCATCAGGCTCTTTTCCAATGAATCAGTTCTTTGCATCCATGGCCAAAGTACTGGAGCTTCAGCTTCAGCATCAGTTCTTCCAATGAATATTCAGGACTGATTTCCTTTAGGACTGACTGGTTGGATCTCCTTGCAGTCCAAGGGACTCTCAAGAGTCTCCTCCAACATCACAGTTCAAAGCGTCAATTTTTTGGTGCTCAGATTTTGTTATGATCCAACTCTCACATCCATACATGACTACTGGAAAATCGTGGCTTTGACTAGACAGACCTTTCTTGTCAAAGTAATGTCTCAGCTTTTTGATATGCTGTTTAGGTTGGTCATAGCTTTTCTTCCAAAGAGCAAGTGTCTTTTAATTTCGTGGCTGCAGTCACCATATGCCATGATTTTGGAGCCCAAGAAAATGAGGTTTCTCACTGTTTCCATTGTTTCCCTATCTATTTGCCATGAAGTGATGGGATCAGATGCTGTGATCTTCATTTTCTGAATGTTGAGTTTTAAGCCAGCTTTTTCACTGTCCTCTTTCAATTTCATCAAGAAGCTCTTTAGTTCTTCTTCACTTTCTGCCATAAGGGTGGTGTTATCTGCATATTTGAGGTTATTGCTATTTCTCCTGGTAATCTTGATTCCAGCTTGTGCTTCGTCCAATCTGGCATTTCACATGATGTACTCTGCTCTACATATAAGTTAAATAAGCAGGGTGACAATATACAGCTTCAATGTACTCCTTTCACAATTTGGAACCAGTCTGTTGTTTCATGTCCAGTTCTAACTATTGCTCCTTGACCTGCATACAGATTACTCGGGAGGCAGGTAAGGTGGTCTGGTATTCCCGTCTCTTTAAGAATTTTTCACAATTTGTTGTGATCCACACAGTCAAAGGCTTTAGTGTTGTCAGTGAAGCAGAAATTTTTTTTTTTAAATTATCTTGCTTTTCCTATGATCCAAAGGATGTTGGCAATGTGATCTTTTGTTCTTCTGCTTTTTCTATAACCAGCTTGAACATCTGGAAGTTCTCAGTTATGTCCGATTCTTTTGTGACCCCATGGTCTGTAGACCACTAGGCTCCTCTGTCCTTGGGACTGCCCAGACAAGAATACTGGAGTCGGTTGCCATTTCCTACCCAGAAGGTCAAGGGGATCTTCTTGACCCAGGGATCAAAGTCAAGTCTTCTGCATTGGCAGGCAGGTTCTTTACTATTGAGCCACAAGTGAAGCCCCATACACCTATTAGAATTGCCAAAATTCAAAACACTGACAACACCAAATGCTGACAAGCATATGGAGTAACAAGAAATTTCATTCAGTACTGGTGGGATGCAAAATGGCAGAGCCACTTTGGAATAGAGTTTGCCAGTTTCTTACAAAACTAAACATACAGTTACCATATGATCAAGCAATGGCACTTCTTGATATTTAACTAAATGAGTTGAAAGCTCGTGTCCACAGGAAAACCTGCACTGGCATGTTTATAGCAGCTTTATTCACAATTGCCAAATCTTGGAAGCAACCAAGATGTTATAGATGAAAGAGTATATAGCAATGAAATATTACTCAGTACTAGAAAGAAATGACCAATTAATCCATGGAAAAACATGCTGCTAAGTCAANAGTTGAAAGCTCGTGTCCACAGGAAAACCTGCACTGGCATGTTTATAGCAGCTTTATTCACAATTGCCAAATCTTGGAAGCAACCAAGATGTTATAGATGAAAGAGTATATAGCAATGAAATATTACTCAGTACTAGAAAGAAATGACCAATTAATCCATGGAAAAACATGCTGCTAAGTCAATTCAGTCGAGTCCGACTCTGTGCAACCCCATAGACTGCAGCCCACCAGGCTCCACCATCCCTGGTATTCTCCAGGCAAGAACACTGGAGTGGGGTGCCATTTCCTTCTCCAGAAAAAAACATGGAAAACCCTTAAATGCATTTCATTAACTGAAAGAAGTCAGTCTGAGAAGGTAACATACTGTATGGTTCTAACTAAATGAAAAGGCAAAACTGTGAAGATCTTTAAAAAAAAAAAAATCAGTGGTTGACAAGGGGATAATGAACAGGTGTAGCAGAGAGGATCTTTAGGGCAGTGAAAATACTGTACATAATAATATAATGATGGATATATGCTATTATACTTTTGTCTAAACCCATAGAATATGTAACACCGAGAGGAAATCCTCATGTGAACTATGGACTTTGGGTGATTATGATGTGTCAGAGTGGGCTAATCAGTTTTGGTTGACAAGGGGATAATGAACAGGTGTAGCAGAGAGGATCTTTAGGGCAGTGAAAATACTGTACATAATAATATAATGATGGATATATGCTATTATACTTTTGTCTAAACCCATAGAATATGTAACACCGAGAGGAAATCCTCATGTGAACTATGGACTTTGGGTGATTATGATGTGTCAGAGTGGGCTAATCAGTTGTAACAAATGTACCACCACAGTGGGAGATGTTGACAATGAGAGAGACTACATGTGTGATGGAAGGGGTCATATGGGAAATCTCTGTACCACTCCCTCAATTTTGCTGTGAATCCAAAACTGCTTTCAAGAAAGAAAAAAAGTTATTTTGAATAGCTAGCATATTTGTGACATTTCTTAGGCATGATGATGGATTCTGATTTTTCAAGTGTTTATATATGATTCATTTGTTTTCCTGATCTGGTTATGTTGGAGATAATTTGTCAACACACTCTTTTAGCCTCAAATGATTAAAAATATTCCAGGATATTCAAAAGTCATCCAAAAAAGGGAAAGTCTTAGCAAACTGAACAATTCTAGAGGCTCTAGCCTCTGTGTGTGGAGCACTGGGCTGGGTCGTTGGTGCTGCTCATGAGCTTTCTCTGTTGTGGCAAGTGGGGGCTACTCATGGTGGTGTGTGTGGTCTTCTCATTGCAGCAGCTTCTCTTGTTGCAGAGCATGGGGTCCATGCGTGAGAGCTCCAGTAGTTGCAGCTTATGGGCTCTAGAGAGCCGTCTCAATTACTGTGTGGCACGGCCTTAGATGCCCTCTGACATGTGGAATCTTCCCAGACCAGGAATCAAACCTATATACCCTTCATTGGCAGGTGGATCTTTAACCACTTCCTCTGTCCAGGGGATTCTCCAGGCAAGAATACTGGAGTGGGTTGCCATGCCCTTCTCCAGGGGATCCTTCTGAGCCAGGGATCCAACCCATGTCTCTTGTGTCTCCTGCACTGGCAGACAGTTTCATTACCACTAGCACCACCTGAGAAGCCCCAGGGTCACTTCACAGCCACTAAATCCTCTGATGTTTTTATTTCACTACTGAGCTCTCCTCACTTTCTAGGAAATGTGATGTGGAAATTTGAAGGATGCTGTAAACACTGGATGTTCTTAGGTGGTTTTTAGAAAAGAAGAAAAACACAGGAGACAAGAAGAAGAAGAAGAAAAAGAAGAAGAAAAAGACCTAGACTTTAAACTCTCATCAGTCCCTGCTGTCATCTCAAGATGGGCTGGATTTCCTGGTCTCACATGACAGTACCAGAAACAAAGATAATTTTGTGGGCTAGGTGTGTCTGAAACTCCAAGCTGATAGGTACATGCTGCTGCTGCTGCTGCTCCTGCTAAGTTGCTTCAGTCGTGTCCAACTCTGTGCGACCCCTTAGATGGCAGCCCACCAGGCTCCGCCGTCCCTGGAATTCTCCCAAAATAGGAACCATTAAAGTTTCAAAACTCAGTTCAGACCTCAAAATCAGAAACAAATCCTGCCTCTTTCTTAAATTCAGATTTGGAGCAGATTCTTATCCTCTAACCTACTCTTATTTGGAGCTGTGTCATAGGGAGGATATAGCCCTCCCCGCCCCCTCCAGAGATGTCCATTTCCTAAACCTTGGAAACTGTGAATACATTAGATAACTTAGTCCAAGGAAATTAAATGCAGGTGAAATTAGGTTGCTAATAAACTGATGCTAAATAAGAATATCATCAATTACCTAGACATGGCCAATGTAATTACAAGGGTGTTTAAAAGTAGAAAAGGGAGACTGAAAAGAAAGTGAGTGGGAGAGGTTAGTATGAAAGAAAGGCACACAGAAATGCAACATTGTTGTCTTGAAATAGAAGGGGCCACAAGTCAAGGAATGTGGGCACTCTCTAGGAGCTGAAAAGGCAAGAGAATGAATTTCCCCCAAAGCCTCCAGAAAGGAATACAGTTGTGGGAAACCTCAATTTTAGTCCAGGGAAACCCATTTCAGACTTCTGACTTCCAGAACTATACGATCAAACATTTTGTTGTTTTACGCCACTAAATTTTTGTGGTGATTTGTATAGCAGATGTGGGAAATAAATACAAGTTGGGACCACAGACTGGATCAAGATCTTGAAATGTACTGGAACCTAGTGAAGTGTAATCGCTCAGTCGTGTCCGACTCTTTGCAACCCCGTGGACTGTAGCCCACCAGGCTCCTCCCTCCATGGGATTCTCCAGGCAAGAATACTGGAGTGGGTTGCCATTTCCTTCTCCAGGGGATCTTCCCGACCCTGGGATCGAACCTGTGTCTCCTGCGTTCCAGGCAGACGCTTTAACCTCTGAGCCACCAGCAATTTGGAATTGGACCTCAGCTGGACTCATTTGTGAATTGTTCACTGGCCAGAAAATCATACCAAATCTTTGTCAATGATTCCTCTAACAGAAAACCCTGACAACAAGAGTGCTCCCTACATTTACTCTTATTAAGTCAAAAATATATTAATTTCCAGGCAGACGCTTTAACCTCTGAGCCACCAGCAATTTGGAACTGGACCTCAGCTGGACTCATTTGTGAATTGTTCACTGGCCAGAAAATCATACCAAATCTTTGTCAATGATTCCTCTAACAGAAAACCCTGACAACAAGAGTGCTCCCTACATTTACTCTTATTAAGTCAAAAATATATTAATAATAGCTACTAATTTATATAATATTTTCACATTAATTATGCAAAATGGAAAAAAGCTATTATTTGCTGGACACCTTTTATTTGCCAAGTTCAAAGCCAAATACCTTTTAAACATTATTTAATTTTCAAAATAACTCTAGGAGCTGTATGCATTTTTTCTCTTGCTTTCATAGGTAAGGATACTGATATTCACAGGATCATAAAAGAAATGAGAAATGGGATACAAGTGTGTCTAAATTCCTAAGTTCACACTCTCAGTTTTTATTTTAAACTCTTAAAAACAAATGTATCTATGCCAGACTTTATTTTTTCGGGCTCCAGAATCACTGCAGATGGTGATTGCAGCCATGAAATTAAAAGACACTCCTTGGAAGAAAAGTTATGACCAACCTAGACAGCATATTCAAAAGCAGAGACATTACTTTGCTGACTAAGGTCCATCTAGTCAAGGCTATGGTTTTTCCAGTGGTCATGTATGGATGTGAAAGTTGGACTGTGAAGAAGGCTGAGTGCCAAAGAATTGATGCTTTTGAACTGTGGTGTTGGAGAAGACTCTTGAGAGTCCCTTGGACTGCAAGGAGATCCAACCAGTCCATTCTGAAGGAGATCAGCCCTGGGATTTCTTTGGAAGGAANAATTGATGCTTTTGAACTCTGGTGTTGGAGAAGACTCTTGAGAGTCCCTTGGACTGCAAGGAGATCCAACCAGTCCATTCTGAAGGAGATCAGCCCTGGGATTTCTTTGAAAGGAATGATGCTAAAGCTGAAACTCCAGTACTTTGGCCACCTCATGTGAAGAGTTGACTCACTGGAAAAGACTCTGATGCTGGGAGGAACTGGGGGCAGGAGGAGAAGGGGACGACAGAGGATGAGATGGCTGGATGGCATCACTGACTCGGTGGGCATGAGTCTGAGTGAACTCTGGGAGTTGGTGATGGACAGGGAGGCCTGGCATGCTGTGATTCATGGGGTCACAAAGAGTCAGACACAACTGAGCGACTGAACTGAACTGACTGATAAACCTACTAGTAACAACACACATTTCTGTGGCCCATGGAATGTTTAACGGTCTTCAATATATACTCTCTCATTTAATATAATTTCTAAAGATGAGTAAGAAGGCATTCCTCAGGAATGAAGAATAGAGGCTCAAAGTTCAGATTCTTCCAAAAAACATATACCAAAGGCAGCTATGTGGCATCACTATGGGAGACACAGAACACAAAAGATGGATCAGACATGAATTCTTCCATAAAGAGCTCACCATCTACTGGGAAGAAATAGAGTATAAATAATTTCAATGTGATGGAATAAATGATAGTATTAAACGACTGCACAGTACCACACAGAGAGTTTTTCAGTCACCCAGTGGTGTCCAACTCTTTGTGACCTCATGGACTGCAGCAGGCCAGGCCTCCCTGTCCTTCACCACCTCCTGGAGTTTGCCAGAGTTCATGTTCATTGCATCAGTGATACCGTCCAGCCATCTCATCCTCTAACATCCTCCTCTTCGGCCTTCAATCTTTCCCAGCATCAGGGACTTTTCCAATGAGTCATCTGTTCACATCAGATGACCAAAATACTGGAGCCTCAGCTTCATCATCATTCCTTCCAGTGAATATTCGGGGTTGATCTCCCTTGATATTGACTGGTTTGATCTCCTTGCTGTCCAAGAGACTTTCAGGAGTCTTCTCATTTTTTGGTGTTTTGCCTTCTTTACGGTCAGCTCTCACAACCATACGTGATCACTGGGAAGACCACAGCCTTGACGATCTGGACGTTAATATTCGGGGTTGATCTCCCTTGATATTGACTGGTTTGATCTCCTTGCTGTCCAAGAGACTTTCAGGAGTCTTCTCATTTTTTGGTGTTTTGCCTTCTTTACGGTCAGCTCTCACAACCATACGTGATCACTGGGAAGACCACAGCCTTGACGATCTGGACGTTCGTCGGCAGAGTAATGTCTCTGCTATCCAAAATGCTCTCTAGGCATCGTCATCGCTTTCCTGCCAAGAAGCAGTCGTCCTCTGATTTCACGGCTGCGGCCCCCGTTTACAGGGACTTTGGAGCCCAAGAAGAGGAAACCTGCCACTGCGTCCGCCTTTTCCTCTCCTATTTGCCGTGCCCTAAGGGGCTGGATGCCACGATCTTAGCTGTTTGTTTTTTGATATTTAGACTTAAGCCAGCTTTCTCACTCTTCTTCTTTACCCTCATCAAGACGCTCTTTAGTTTGTCTTTGCTTTCTGCCAACAGAGTGGTATCATCTGAAAATCCACACAGAAAAAATTAACCCCCATTTCCTGGCTTCTAATCTCTCTTCCTCTCTTTTTTTCCCCCTTTTCAAACATATTCTTCAAGCCTTTCTTTTTTTTTTTTTTTCAGTCCTTCTGATCATCTCACTCCTGTGCCAGAAGGTACCAAGCATCTCTCTGTCTTCTCACAACTCTCCAGATTGAAATCCACCTGGGCAGAGATGACTTGTTTCTTCAGGTGCCCTCAAATCATATTGTCCACAGCAGTCATAAAGAGTGATAAAAATGGGTAGAGATAGAGTCTAATATTCTTCTCTTCACCTATCAACATGCTGGACTCTTAGTATATAGGTTCACTTATTTATTCACTCATTTAGAAAACACTCACTTAACATCTACTATCTTGTAGGTAACATTCTAAGTGCTGACAGTGTAGAAATAGCATCACTAATTGTAATAGCTATTGTCTACAGTGCACTTATCATGGACCAAGCATTCTTGATAGCTTCCCTGGTGGCTCAGATGGTAAAGAATCTATGTGCAAGGCAAGAGACCCAAGTTCAATCCCTGGGTCAGGAAGATCCCCTGGAGAAGGGCATGGCTACCTACTCCAGTATTCTTGCCTAAAGAATCCCATGGACAGAGGAGCCTGGCGGATACAGTCCATGGTGTTGCAAAGAGTCAGACCTGACTGAGTGACTAAGCACACATGTGCAAGTATTCTTATACATATTTTGCTTAAGGTAATTTAATTCTGATGACAAAATAATAGTGTTGTCATTGTTCGAATGAGGGAACTGAGAAAAAGATTAGGTAATTTGCACAACGCTCACTTAGTAAGTGGATAAGCCATAATTTAAACTCAGCCTGGCTTGGGCCAACACACTTAACCATTAGAATAATCCTGGACTTTGAGAAGAAACTCTTTTGCAGTCTTTTTGGATCTCCTTGCAGTCCAAGGGACTCTCAAGAGTCTTCTCCAACACCACAGTTCAAAAGCATCTAGGCTTATATATATATATATATATTTTTTTTTTACTTATCCTTTTCTGCTTTTGGTATAGGAGTAGACTGTTTTCATAATATGTTAGAGTGTTCCTGTTCTCCACTATCTGAAAGATTTGTGTAAGACATTATTTTTCTTGAAAATGCTTGTAGGAATACACTAATGAAATAATTTAGGCCAGAAGTTTCCCTTTCCTACTTTGGTATGTTACTTTGCTTGTTTGAGCGAAGGTTTTTACAGTTTCAATTTCTGAGATTTGGGGATTTTTTAGTCATATTGTTATTTATTGATTGATTAATTCCATTGTGGTCACTGTATGAATTCAATCTTTTGAAATTTATGCGGAGTTGCTTTTTTGCTTAGTATAATGCCTGTTTTGGTAAATATTCTGAAAACATTTGAAAATACTATGTATTCTACAGTTTTTTGGTTGTAGTTTTGGCACATAATGTCAATTAGTTCAAATTAGTTAAGAGGGTTTTAAAATATTCTCTCTCCCATACGACTTTTGGTTTGGTCTTTAAAAAATATATTTTAGACTCTACAGCAATAATTGATATTTTGTCCGTCTTTCCAGTTAATTCTGTTTTTTGTATGTATCTTGAACTATTTAGGCACATATACATTTGGGCTTGTTATGACTTCCTATTGACTGTTTCCTTTTTCTTTATAAAAGATTCTTATTTCTTTCTTTAATACTGTAGTTTTGGCACATAATGTCAATTAGTTCAAATTAGTTAAAAGGGTTTTAAAATATTCTCTCTCCCATACGACTTTTGGTTTGGTCTTTAAAAAATATATTTTAGACTCTATAGCAATAATTGATATTTTGTCCGTCTTTCCAGTTAATTCTGTTTTTTGTATGTATCTTGAACTATTTAGGCACATATACATTTGGGCTTGTTATGACTTCCTATTGACTGTTTCCTTTTTCTTTATAAAAGATTCTTATTTCTTTCTTTAATACATTCATCAATGTCTGTTTTCTCTTATACTAATACAGTCATATCAGCTTTTGTTTGGTTAGTGTTTGCACGGTATATATTACTATCATTGTTATTATTTTACATTAAATCTATGTTGTCAAGTATGACTCTTGAATGCATATATTTATTTTTCTTAGTGTGATAACTTTGCATTTCCTAAGTCATTACATAGCTTACATTTAGTGTAATTACTGAGAACAACTTAAGTCTGCTATTTTAGTATTTGCTTTCTAACTGTTCAAACTGTGGCTTGTTTTCTTGTTCTTCCTTTTGATTTTTAGGATTAGTCAAGAAACACTAGTATTCTGTTTTGTTTTTTTTTTTTTCCTGTATTCAATTTTACTTACATTTGTACTATTTGTAGTGATACGTTGGTTATATGTACTTAACTTATTGCTGCTATTGCTGCTGCTGCTAAGTCACTTCAGTCATGTCCGACTCTTCGCAGCCCCATGGACTGCAGCCCACCAGGCTCCTCCGTCCATGGGATTTTCCAGGCAAGAGTACTGGAGTGGGGTGCCATTGCCTTCTCTGTAACTTATTGCAGCCTACCTTAAATTAGCTCTCTAACAATTCTTCCAAGACCCTTACAACAATTTAATCCATTTAGTCCATTCTCTAATTTCAATTTATTTTATTTATACATAGTTATAACACCCTAAGTACATTGTTTTTATTGTTTAACAACTGTAATATTTTACAGTTATCCAGTATGCATCCCTTCTCATGTTTTCATTTTTTTCTGAAATTTCATGTTTTTATGATTTTCCTTCAATGTGCAAAACTTGCTTTAGAATGTCTTACAGTGTGAGCCCAATATCAATACACTCTCTGAAACTCATATGAAAATATTTTAATCTCATCTTCACTTTTTGGAAGGCAGCTATACTCACCACTATGCTTCCAATGCTGCCATTTCACCTTCATTTTTAATCATATTTTTGTTGAATATAGAATTTTAGTTTTTTTTCCAGCACTTTAAAGATGCTTTTCTAGTATCTTCTGGTTTTCATAGTTATTATTTGAAAGTTTTCTGACAGTTGAAAACAATGTGCCTTTTTCTATGGTACTTTTCAAAATCTTCCTTTCTTTAGTCTTCAGAAATTCAATTATTGTGTGAATACGTCTTTTTGAATCTCTAAGTTTTATCTTTCATCAGCTTTGTAAACTTATCAGTAGCTTTTCAATATTGCTTCTCCTTTCTTCTTTCCTTCAGATTCCAGATATGTGTTTGTTAGCGTATTTTAGTTTTCCATTATTCTATTGTAATCTGTTCAGATTTCTTCATTTTTCTCACTCTACTTTGGTTTAAATAACTCCTATTGATCTTTCTGCATATTCACTAATTGTCTTTTCTGCTGTTATAAATAATGAGTTTTTAATTTATGATATTATATACTTTTGTTTTAGAATATCAATTTGGTTTATTTTAAACATTGCATCTCTTTGTTAGTTACCTATTGATTCATATTTTCCTCATTTAAAAAATATGTGTATTTACTTTAAAGCATTTCTAATGAGTCATACACTAATTTATTTTTATTGGCTGTTTTCTCTATTGATTATGAGTTCTATTTTTCTCCTTTATATTTCAAACTATTTTCATTGAAGTATAACCCTTCTGTAAAGGACCATAAGGACTAAAGATGATGCTACATTTCCCCAGATGGTACTTCTCTGCTCTAGTAGGCAGAATCATGAGCCAACTTGATTTATTTAGCAAGCAAGCTAGGTCAAGATTGGTTTGCAACCCTAGTCAGACTCAGTTTACCTCTGGTTACAAATCTCTCAAAGGCAAGAACTTTGCTGTGTTTTATTAAAGACCCAAACTTCTAGCAGAATTTTGGCTTAGAGTACTGTTGATTCCCATGCTTCCTTGGCATTCTGCAAAAATCCTCTTTCTCTCTTTGGGAAATCAAACTTATCATTGGTAGCTCCTCTAGATTCTAATTTTCCACATGAGTCTGAATGGTTATCAAATATTAGCCTCTTCACCAGTATTCTACATATGAAAGAACTGATCTTTAAGCTATGCTCAGATTCTGCAGATATTCCCAGTGAGTAAAATACTCCTTAATTTCCACCAAGTGAAATGGATTTTTTCCCTATTTAGATGAATTCTTCTAGACTTTTTACATGTACAAAGCTCTTCAGTGATTAAAAAAGTATAACATTTATAATTTATCCATTTTTCTAATTGTAATTATGGAGAAAATTGTCTACCAATATAACTTATCATTGGTAGCTCCTCTAGATTCTAATTTTCCACATGAGTCTGAATGGTTATCAAATATTAGCTTCTTCACCAGTATTCTACATATGAAAGAACTGATCTTTAAACTATGCTCAGATTCTGCAAATATTCCCAGTGAGTAAAATACTCCTTAAATTCCACCAAGTGAAATGGATTTTTTCCCTGTTTAGATGAATTCTTCTAGACTTTTTACATGTACAAAGCTCTTCAGTGATCAAAAAAGTATAACATTTATAATTTATCCATTTTTCTAATTGTAATTATGGAGAAAATTGTCTACCAATAGATTTCAAAATTTAACAGGGAATAGAAGTCTATAATTGATTTTGTAAGTAGAAAATTCAACTACATTAATTTTAAAAAATAAATTTAGAGAGCAAAATTATAAAGCAATGTTCTACACTATTTAAACCCTATCAACTTCCTTATTTGTAAAATTTATAACTTGACTATGAAATAAATAAGAGAAAGGAATTTCAGACCATTTTGGTAAATAAAGTTTGTCTTGAAAAACAGCCAGCTGAGTTATAGTAATAGGATGTATCTCTTCATGATTGTTCTAATNGCAAAATTATAAAGCAATGTTCTACACTATTTAAACCCTATCAACTTCCTTATTTGTAAAATTTATAACTTGACTATGAAATAAATAAGAGAAAGGAATTTCAGACCATTTTGGTAAATAAAGTTTGTCTTGAAAAACAGCCAGCTGAGTTATAGTAATAGGATGTATCTCTTCATGATTGTTCTAATAATTTTTTGTTAAACAGCTATTATGTACTATGTACCACATCAGTGTTGTGGATCTGTACTGAATATAAAAATAAATTCTAGGTTCTGAAGGAGGTTGATAGTCTCATGAATGTCACTTATGCAGAGGTTATGTCTAAAAAAGTATAACATTTATAATTTATCCATTTTTCTAATTGTAATTATGGAGAAAATTGTCTACCAATAGATTTCAAAATTTAACAGGGAATAGAAGTCTATAATTGATTTTGTAAGTAGAAAATTCAACTACATTAATTTTTAAAAATAAATTTAGAGAGCAAAATTATAAAGCAATGTTCTACACTATTTAAATCCTATCAACTTCCTTATTTGTAAAATTTATAACTTGACTATGAAATAAATAAGAGAAACGAATTTCAGACCATTTTGGTAAATAAAGTTTGTCTTGAAAAACAGCCAGTTGAGTCATAGTAATAGGATGTATCTCTTCATGGTTGTTCTAATAATTTTTTGTTAAACAGCTATTATGTACTATGTACCACATCAGTGCTGTGGATCTGTACTGAATATAAAAATAAATTCTAGGTTCTGTAGGAGGTTGATAGTCTCATGAATGTCACTTATGCAGAGGTTATGTCTTGCTAAAGGGATTGACAGTGCAAAGAAATAAAATTTATTAATGTTATTGTCGTATGACAGTGAGTCACCTGGGTGTGTCGGCAGCCGTCAAGAGAAAACCTATGTCCCAAAGAGATGTTTTTAAGACTGTTGACAAAGAGAAATATCTCTTTTTAATAAATGTAAAATGACATCTTATAAAGTTAATGTGGCATAAAACTATAAAATGCAAAACTGTTGTAAAGGCCAATTATTTAGAAAATTGATTGTGCAAAATGTTAGCAAGTTTCATAACTGACTTGTAGAAGTGAGTAGTAACATAAAATATATAATATGCAAATAATCAAACAGCAAAATAGAAGCTAGAAAAATTTCAGGGCAGAGAAAGTAAAACTACCACCTAGATGTAGTGAGACTCTTTATGTATATTGATTCTTCGGTATTTAAAATATAAAAAGACAAATCCTGAAAAAAATGAACACTGAAGACCCTACAATCAGAATTCTGAGAATAAAGATATCTTCCTTGAAAAATCCCTTGTGTTACTTTCTAGCTTCCTTGATAGGAAGACATTGGTAAAAAATAAAGTGTTTATTTTTACAGAAAAGTTTCTATTACTTGGAAATTGTTACATTAAAGGATATAATGATGATAATAATGACTTACATCTGTTAAGCACTATTAAGTGCCAGTCCCTGCTCTTAATATGTGTTTTATGTGTTTCAGCTCTTGTGATTTAATCCTATAGTCATCTTACAAGTTAGATACTGTACTATCACTATTCTCATTTTGCTGAAGAGGAAAAAGGCAATTTTTCCTCTTTTAATCCTCTTCAGTAATTCCTTTCATCCTCATAATAATACTAAGGTTGAATACTATTATTATTTCCATTTTATGGGTGAAGAATTTACTAAAATTCTTCAATTAACCTAAAAATTAACTCAGTCAATGTCACACTAGGAAACTGTGATGCCAAATTCAACTCAGATATTCTGGGTCCAGAACCATTGCTTTTAATCACTAACACTAAACCATGTCCAATTTAAAAGGAGTACTATAACAGTAATTTTTTTTTATCAGTCAACTCATAAAATTACTATGACAGATTACTCATAGAAACTAGGTGCTTTCGGGGTTCCTTTCCTCAAACTCCTAAAGACATATATGAGTTGAAATCATTGACCTAAAATGGTTTACTCATGTTCTTAAAAAGTCTCAATGCCTCATTATTCACCAATGTTTATGTTCCTTATGGTCTTTTTCTTCACCAGATTCTCAGAGGAAAATGCATTCTTCTTTTCTTTGCTGTTTATTATATAATTGCTAACCTTTTTCACCTGTTCCAAGACCTCGTTCCATCAAGCATCTTTATCACTCCTCTATATATTCAAGCAACGTTTTGTTTGTTTGTTTGTTTTAGTTTTCAAGTTTTGTTGTAATAAGGTACAGCATCTCAGCCAATAAAACTAATATTTCCCTCATCCTATAAAGATAAAAATAACACCTTCTCCAATCCTATTAATTTTTAATATCTTATCTTCCTTTATTATCCAGCTTTATTGAAAAGGGAGTTTATACTAAGTCTTCCTATAGGAAAGAATTGTTTGCAAGCAACCGAAACAACTCAACACTGACTTATTTAATAAAATAGGAATATATTGGAAAGATGTATGATAGCTAACAGGACAGAAGCTGTACCTTTGGAAGGACTTCCTGGCAGAGAAATGCTCTGCAAACATTTCATCTTCAATATGGCATTTCTTACCCATCTCCCTATTAGGTGGTGCTCTTGGACTGGCTCTAACCAAAAGTCTGTTGGTATTATAAATCTTATTAATAGTGAGGGCCTAGAATTGCTGATGCAGGGTTCTCTATTTCTCTGCTACATTAACTGTCATAGGTTGAGTTCTCCAGGAGCAAATCCTGAGACAGAGTTGAATCGTGAGTATTTTTCACATGCGTGCGTGCTCAGTCATGTCCAACTCTTTGTGACACCGTGGACTGTACCATGCCAGGCTTCTCTGATTATGGAATTGTCCAGGCAAAGAATACTGCAGTGGGTTACCATTTCCT
>SJYX01005363.1:113011-130707 GCA_006410675.1 Oreotragus oreotragus
GAACCTCATTCCATAGTTCATCAGGAACTCTGTCTATCAGATCTAGTCCCTTAAATCTATTTCTCACTTCCACTGTATAATCATAAGGGATTTGATTTAGGTCATACCTGAATGGTCTAGTGGTTTTCCCTACTTTCTTCAATTTAAGCCTGAATTTGGAAATAAGGAGTTCATGATCTGAGCCACAGTCAGCTCCTGGTCTTGTTTTTGTTGACTGTATAGAGCTTCTCCATCTTTGGCTGCAAAGAATATAGATGTTGGCAATTTGATCTCTGGTTCCTCTGCCTTTTCTAAAACCAGCTTGAACATCTAGACATTCACAGTTCGTGTCCTGTTGAAGCCTGGCTTGGAGAATTTTGAGCATTATTTTACTAGTGTGTGAGATGAGTGCGATTGTGTGATAGTTTGAGCATTCTTTGGCATTGCCTTTCTTTGGGATTGGGATGAAAACTGACCTTTTCCAGTCCTGTTGCCACTGCTGAGTTTTCCAGATTTGCTGGCATACTGAGTGCAGCACTTTGACAGCACCATCTTTTAGGACTTGAAATAGCTCAGCTGGAATTCCATCACCTCCACTAGCTTTGTTTATAGCAATGCTTCCTAAGGCCCACTTGACTTTGCATTCCAGGATGTCTGGCTCTAGGTGAGTGATCATACCATCATGATTATCTGGGTCGTGAAGATTTTTTTGTATGGTTCTTCTGTGTATTCTTGCCACCTCTTCACCTATGGTTGATTCACGCTGAGGTTCGATAGCAAATAACAAAATTCCATAAAGCAATTATTCTTCAATTAAAAAACAAATAAATGTTTTTAAAAAAAGAAACTGGCAACCAGATCCCAATAAGATCATTTTTTCTGAGACACTAGTCTGCCATCTTGTCCAATAAAGTCACTATACTTTGCCTCAACACCTCATCTCCTGACTTACCAACCTGTTGTGCGGTGAGCAGAGCGAGCTTGGACTCAGTAACACAACCACAGTACTGGGCCACCTTTCCCAGTCCAAGTGAGTGTCTGTGCCACCTCTATTTCTGGAAGCAGAAAGCCAGACAATGGAGGTAGGGGGAATTCTCAAAAATCTAAATAGCATCACAGTACATCTTCTGTATCATCCACACAGACAGGGAGTTTGGGTCATCTGATGGGAACAGCTGACTCCTTGGAAAAGACCCTGATGCTGGGAAAGATTGAGGGCACAAGAAGAAGAGGGCATCAGAGGATGAAATGGCTGGATGGCATCATCAGTGCAATGGACATTAGTTTGAATAAATTCCTGGAAATGGTGAAGGACAGGGAGGCCTGGCATGCTGCCGTCCATGGGGTCGTAAAGAGTCAGACACATAAAGACTCAGCAACGTCTTCTGTATCATCCACACAGACAGTGGCTTTAGCAGCAGAAGAGAGTAACTGGATAATTCCAGCTCCTTGCATTTTCGGGGGGCTCCCTGGGGAAAACGGACCACAGAAAAGGGTACCACAAGAGGTAAAGTATTATGTGCAAGGGTCTAGCATCCTTTCCATGTGGGCAGTAGCCATGTTTGCTCACGGCCAACGAGTCAGAGACTGAGGATGATTTATTACGAGCTGTTGCAGAATATATTATGCATGGTGGAGGCATGGGAAGGTCTTTGATATGTATCTGAAAGAGCTTCAAACCCATAAAAGATAAATTTTGTATGAAGAGTGTCACTGAGAGGCCGGGAAGAATCTCCAACACATCTTCATATCACAGGGAATAATGAAGGGCCCTCTCCTCACACAATCCAGGCATTAATTTCACTTAAAGAGGCCGCTATTAGCATACTGAGGCTTCACTTTGTAGCCACCGTGCTATTGGCAAACACAACCAAAGACCGTGGTCAAGGCCTCCATCTGCCGTCAGGACCTGGGTATGTGTTCTGTCAATTGCTTCCCCTCGAAACGCTAGTCTGATCTCTGCTTCCTTCCTCCGAATCCTCCAAAACCCACCATCTTAGTGCAGTGAACTGCCTACTTTGGCTTTTCTCTTAACCCTCAGTTTCTGGGTAATTCCCAAGGCTTTTTGGAACACTGCATCCCCCAAGCCTTGGGCCTCGGTACCTTTCTTTCCACTTGCACCTTGTCCCTTAGTTTATTCAAGCACCCATCCTCTGTGGTAGCTGCCAGTTGGGACCTCACGGCTTGTCCCCTTCATCCTGTTTTTCCTCTCTGGCCAGGCTTTAGGGGAGCAGGTAAGCAGCTCACAGCAGTCTGGCACACAACCAGTTACCGGGCAGGCAACATAATATTTGTCGAGAATGCCTCTTGTTCTTGAATTATGGTTTCCTGCTCCAGGCTGCTGCCACTGTTTGAATTGGGCTGCACCTAATTATGGTTTTGTTTGCTTTAATAAAGAGACGTCCAAGCATGCAGCGAGTGGCACACAAAACAATAATAACAATAATAACAGCAAAGTGTTTCTCTAAACATCTGCAATTAAGACATTCGTTGTTAATTGCATTAATTAACCTCCCCCATGAAGCAGCTGGTGAGGCTTCCACCACAAGGAGATGAGAAAGACGATTCCCAGAGGCGCCTGGTGAGCAGCTGGAGAGAACCCAGCCCAGGTTCCAGCAGACTTAGGATGGAGGCACATTTCCACCAGGCAGCTGCCACCCAGGTGGGACCAAGGGACCAAGCCACCCTCCTGCAGGACGAGAGGAGCACACAGCCAATGCCACCATAAACCTCGGAAGGCTGAGGGATGGTAAAGCTTACAGAGAGGCGGTCACAGCAACAACTGTAACAACAAGACACTTGGATTTAGCCCAGCTCTCAGCTCGTAGTTGGAGAATTTAGTCTGATACCTTGGTTAACGCTAAGTGCATTCCATCCCATCCAGGCAGGAGAACCCACAGAGCAACCGCTCTGCGATCACCCAAGGGTGTCTTGCGCTGGCAGAACAGAAGAACTTGCTGGAATCCTGATCCTAAACATTAGCGCTCATTTCCCAGTAGGGTAATGTGATTTTCAGCTGCCCAGTAGGGTAACGTGATTTTCAGCTGAAGCTGAAACTCCAATACTTTGGCCACCTGATGCAAACAGCCAACTCACTGGAAAAGATCCTGATGCTGGGAAAGATTGAAGGCAGGAGGAGAAGGGGACAACAGAAGATGAGGGGGTTGGATGGCATCACCAATTCAATGGACATGAGTTTGAGCAAGCTCTGGGAGAGATGGTAGAGGATAGGGAAGCCTGACATGCTGCAGTCCATGGAGTCTCAAAGAGGCATACACAACTGAGTGACTGGAAAACAACATTATGTTAATGTTTTGCAGAGATTCACAAATACTACCTCATCCTCACAAGTCCTGGAGACTCCAGGGGCAGTGTGATGGTCCTGTTCTGCTAATGAGATAAAAGGAAGCATTCACCCTTTCAGAGCTGAAGTAACTCAGAGCTGGGGTCAGGTTCCTGGTCTCCAGCCCATGCTCTGTAAGCCCTGAAGTGTAAGGCCCCTGGCTCCAAATTAAAAAAAAAAAAGAGGTAATATGAGTGAGCCTTTTTTCCTACCCAAGGAGCTAGATTCCCAGATTTATCAAAATTTTTCTTTAATCTGAACTGTCAGCTACTATACTAATTCTCCAATTCTGATACCTTGGTTGACACGAAGTGCATTCCATTACAAATACTGATGAAGAATATAACGCATGAAATTTCATGTGTTCAGTCCACAAATATTGGTTATGCCTCATTACCTAAGGGCATCACCTGTCAGACCTGATCTACCTCCATGCTGTTCATCACATCCACCATGATCTCGTGATGTGCTCCTGTTTCTCTCTGCCGCCAATGGGAGGCCCTCACTCTGCTGAGCTCCTCTGGCTGTCCTCTCACCACAAGAGACGAGAGGACATAAATGTCTGCAATGTCGACATTGCCCTAGGTGCTAGAGATAACACAGAAGGAAAAAGATGTAATCATGAAGCTCACATGAGGAGGAGTACATTCATCTCAAGGGAATGTGGACAGTGACTGTGTGTCTAAAAGAAGAGGCCCGTGTACTTACGAGACAGATCTGATCCGGGAGGTGTGTTCACGGGCAAGATGTGCGCGTGAAGAAGGAGGGCTGGGGGGCCCACGGTGAAGGGAGAGAGAGGACGGAGGTCAGTGGTGAGAAGGATCAAAGAGGGCCAGTGAGGATGGAGTGGTGAGAGGTGGGTGGGCGGGGTGGGCCGGCATCCGGCTCTCACCTTCCTCACAGTAACGGAAAGCGGAGGGTCTCCAGTGAAGAGTCCAGGCAGGGATGCCCCAGGACCAGGCGAGGGGCTGCTGGGTGGAGACTATGGTGAGAGGACAGCCAGAGGAACTCAGCAGAGTGAGGGCCTCCTGTTGGCAGCAGAGAGAAACAGGAGTGCATCATGAGATAATGGTTGATGTGATGAACAGCTTGGAGGTAGATCAGGTCCGACAGGTGATGCCCTTAGGTAATGCCATTGTGTACCAGGGATCCTGGAGGAGGCCCAGGGCAAGGAGGACACGCCCTGAGCTTGGTTTGAACATGAAGACTGGGTGTTTCTGCACACACGAAGAGGAGATGCCGAACTGGGTACGTGGGTCCAGAGCTGGAGGAGAGACGCCAGCCAGAGTGTGGACCTGAGAGCCGTGCCCATGGACCGTGAAGTCAGGGCAGTGGGTGAGATCAGCTACAGAGCAAGGAGGCGTGAGAAGACAGGTGGGCTCCGGGCAGAGCCCAAAGCAGCTCCACCATTTAATTCTGGAGGAGAAGACGCTGATCTCCCAGGGCAGAAGGGATGGCGGCAGGGGGACAGAAAGGAGCCCAAGAGAGTAGACAGCCCTGCAGGTCAGGGAGGAGAGGGTGCAGGGGAGGGGGTCAGGCACAGGGGCCAGGAGGGAAGAGACTGCTGTTGAAGCCCACAGAGGGCGGGAGGAAGTGAGGCTGGAAAACATCTTCAGGCTTTGGGGCTTGGAGGTTGTTGGCCACCGATGGAGGAAGGGGTCAGGAAGGAGCCAGGTGGAAGCCAGGAGATCAAGGAGACAGGAAGTGAGACAGAGCATCTGGAGGTCTGGTTAAAAACGAGATGAGCAGCAGTGATGGAAGGACATTTTGTGGGACTGAAGGCATCGGGTGTGATTTTTTTTTTTTTTTTTTTTTGAGTAAAGTTGATTTACAATGTTGTTAGTTTCAGGTGTACAGCAAAGTGAGTCAGGCATTTATATTCATTTTCGGATTCTTTTCCCTTAAAAGTTATTACAAGATATTGAGTATAGCTCCCTGTAGGACCTCGTTGTTTACTTTATGCCTAGCACA
Organism: Oreotragus oreotragus; assembly: GCA_006410675.1. Lineage (NCBI taxonomy): Eukaryota > Metazoa > Chordata > Mammalia > Artiodactyla > Bovidae > Oreotragus > Oreotragus oreotragus. The sequence goes on from SJYX01005363.1 coordinate 118,305, forward strand.
GTATATCTTTTCATCCCAAATTCCTAATTTATCCCTCCCCCTTTTCCCTTTGGTGACCACAAGTTTATTTTCTGTGAATCCATGTCCCCTGCTTTGGAAGGTGAATTCTTAACCACTGGACCACCAGAGAAGCCCTGAGATGTATTTAAAGGGGGAAAAAAACCACAGGGATAGGTGTGTGGCTAGAGGAACACACAGGACGGCATGCGACAAAGCAAGCAGAGCAGAGACCCAGTGACAGAAGCAGACTAGTCAAAGGCAAGAGAAAGCAGATTTCTCAAGGAAGTGTGAAGAGATGCGGTCGGTAAAGGGATCTGGCTGAAGAGTTTATAGAAAACAGAGAAAAGGGGAAATAAATCTCCCCACCCAGGTTTTATTCATCAAGCAATGGAGCCAAAGTGGCTTTTCATACAACGCCATGAAGGAGCAGGTTTTTCTCACGCTGGCCATAAATTTGCAACCATGCCCATGATTTGGGGGGACTTCCCAGGTGGCGCTAGTGGTAAAGAATCTGCCTGCCAATGCAGGGGACTCAAGAGACGTGGATTCAATCTCTGGGTCAGGAAGATTCCCTGAAGTAGGAAATGGCAACCCACTCCAGTATTCTTGCCTGGAAAATTCCATGGACAGAGAAGCCTGGCAGTCTACAGTCCATGGGGCCTCAAGTATCAGACACAACTGAGCAACTGAGCACACACATGCCCGCGACTTAAGGCAAATCTTATAGGGAGATTAGAACAGGCGCTACACAGGCTGAAGTACTCGTTTCCTGTCAGACGCTCCATCAGCCTGACCCCTCCCGCTGCCTGTCTCAGAATTGGGGAGAGCTGAGGCCACCCTTTCTTCACGGTCAACCCACCATCTCCCAGGCCTCTGGGGGCACAAGCCTGGGAGTCAACAGACTGGGGCTCCCCCCGCCAAAATCTGTCTAGTTCACTAACAAGGTTGAATACGTGAGGTCCCTCCTCTATACAATGTCTAGGTCCACCCCTGGTCCAGAGAAAGTGCAAAGCCCAGATTGTTATTTTCTGAAAATGTGAAGTCTAAGGACATTTCATGCACACGTAGGCACTGTCTTCATTCGAAGGATACTTTATAATGTTCAAAAAAGCAGCGGTGCTTCTGTTTTGAAATTGCTTTTGGTCTCGGCTCGCATCTCCAGCTGCATAAAGAGCATCCTCTCTGGTGTCCCTGAGGCCTCTGGTCATGTTTCTCATCCACATAAAAGCCCGTTGAAGAATCATTACCGTCACTCGTGAAGATCCCGAGGCAGTAACAGAGAAGCGCCCCGGAGCCTCGCTTTCTTCCTCGGGCCAAAGATCCACCTGTTGTAATTAACAAGACTGGCCCCAGACCGGCTGAGTCTACAGCCATAAGACCAAACGAAGCCCTTCAACATTCCGCACGGAGAAAGCCTCTCTCTGATTTTCTGCCCCCACATCTGAAAAGCCACCTTGGACGAGATCCATGGAAAACTCCAATTCATTAGCGATTTCAACAGAAAAAGAAAATCTCAAAAGGCTTGTTGACAGCCCCGGTAGCCATGGTGTGACCTTATCCTTATCTTTCATTACACTGCTTTTATTAGGACAAGAAAAAAGGAGTTTGTTTTCATGGTCATAACCCCAGAGGATGCTTATATACAGGAGGACAAGATGAAACACACACACACACACTCTCTCTCTCTCTCATTGGAGGGACCCCAGCTACACTTTAAAGTGCTAGGGAAACCTTCACCTCCATGCAGAAGTCATGCTTTCCTCATTATTGGTACAAGCCAGTCTTCAGGAGCTACTGGCTAGGTTCATGCAGGGCCAGGTGTAAAAGTCATTAATTCAATGTGTACAAACCTCTGTGATACCCTACTCAAGGTAGAGGTTTAACTTCCTACAGCTAAACTCTGCTCCCAGCACAGACACAGATCCACACCCTCCTCCAGTGTCAGTCCTTCTTCAAGGCAGAAGCATCTGCTGATTCGATTGATGGGTCCAAGCAACCCCAGCCCACTGAGCAGGCCAGGATGGGCAGGTGGATGCCCTGGGCCTGTCGCCAGCCTCTCACCTACATCCGAGGTGACAACATGCCCAGGAACACAGCAGACTGGTGCCCAGATGACTCCCGCTCCATTTGGCTTGTGCAAGGTTTTCTGTTCTGTTTTTAATTAATTGCCTAGATTTTAAAATTCTGATGTTTTCAGATAAAAATCTGGATTTCCTGCTTTCTCATGAAAAATCGAGAGCTCTGATAAAATAGAGCACCTAGGCCAGCACCAAGGGATGCCCTGGGGAGCATAGCCCCCATAACCTTCATCAGCCCTTCCCAAACCTAGCCTCACATAAACATGAGGTCTCAGCCTGGAGCCTCAGCCCCTCTCCAAGCAGCTACAGTGGAGCCCTACTCCCCCACACTGGGCTTACAGTCCCAGAATAAGAAGTAGATGTAAGGGGAGCCATGTCTCCCTGCAGACAAGGCCATGTGAGTCTCACCAGACCTCACACGGCCCGTCTGGCCCTATCTGGGCATTCACTTTGAAGACCCAGGACCCAGGGGAGTAGACAAACTGGCAATGACATCAAAATACCCTGCTTCATTACTGACGTATGTGGCTACTCACTCACATTATTTGAAATCTCTCAGAACAGTAGAAAAAGGAAGTCTCTCAAAGTGCCTGTTCCCGGCTGAGGTCAATCAGGCCCCTTCCCATGCATCATCCTGAAACAAGTGTCCTCCCGTGCTCTGGTTCGTGCCCCAGCCTTCAAATGCAGTGCTTTTGGTGGGTGAGCTCAGATTTTAAAAGGGCCCCCAAGCACAGTGCTGAAGGGCTACCTTGAATCCAGAGCACAAGAAGGCTGGGCCATGTCTTCCAGAGAAAATGCATGTTAGACAATCTTCCTTTGGTCACCAGTGATGGTGCTGTTGGTCATGAGTTTAATGTTAAGGGATTGGCATATATTAAATAAGGCACCTTTAAACAGAAACAGGCATCAAAGGTGGTTGTGTATGGGTCAGTTCATGAAACGTTGTGATCAGAGGCTCCCAAAACCTGAAGCCAATGTCCCCCCACCCCCAGGAGCAAAGGTTCAGTGATCACGCCCACCTTACAGTCTATTGTCTATCAAGGCAGCCACTGAGGGCCCACCAGTGAAAAGTTTAGGGCAGGAGTGATTTCTCTGTATCCAGGGGGCCAGGTTGTGGCCGGTTCAAGGAAGACTCTGGGCCCTGGGCCCAGTATGGAGGTGCCCCTGATCCCAACATGGGAGTCAACCTTGAGGCTGCCTTGCCTTTCAAGGGCCCACTTTGCCCTGCGCTGCACATGCTGGACCCGTATCACTGTCTGGGTCCTTGTATGGGCTCCACTTGAAAGAAAGAGTCGGGTCACATAGACCAGGAGCCGACAACTGACAACACGGAGGTACTAACGTGGAGCTCTTTGGGAAACGCCATTGGCCCTAAGCTCTTCGTGGCAATTTTATGCGTGATTTCACATTGTTTTAAGCTTTGTGCTGAAAGTAGCATTTTATTAAATATATGCATATCCTGCTATTTCACATTCACTGCAATTCAGATGTGTGGAATCTGCCACCATGGCGCTAGGTGACCAAGAGCCTCTAGTCCTCCCGTTGAAAAAGCAAGTGAAGCCAGGACCACCCATGGCTCCTGAGTCCTCCTGCTAGAGGGAGGTCATAGAGAGTGAGTGACATGGTCCAAGATGCCTATGGAGGTCGCTGGGGAAAGTTTTCAAACTGCAATGATTATATTCTCAGTAACCCCTAGGAAAACTGTCTGTGACCCAAGATAAATTCTGACTATGGTGCACCTTCCAGGCAGCAGCTTCCACTTAGTCTCTCTTCCCTCACTTCCAGCTATTCTTAGGAGAAAAGATGCAAATGCCGGGCTTCCTGGCATTTGCTGCGCTGTGCTATGCTCAGTCACTCAGTCGTGTCCGACTCTTTGCGACCCCATGGACTGTAGCCCACCAGGCTCCTCTGTCCACGGGATTCTCCAGGCAAGAGCACTGGAGTGGGTTGCCATGCCCTCCTTCAGGGGATCTTCCCCACCCAGGAATTGAACCCACGGCTCTTTCATCTGCATTGGCAGGTGGATTCTTTACCATTGGCACCACCCTGAGGAAGCTTAAGATTGGAGAGTTTGAATAGTTTCAGGAGGTTCCAGGCTACAGAGGTGGCCCCCAGTTTCCCAGGACCTGGCCCCGCGCTGATTTAAGGCAGGGAACAAGGGCAGGGTGTGTGTTAGCTGGGGTGTGGGCTCAGGGCTGGCTGGCCTATGCTCACGGGGCAGGTTCTCTCTAGAAATTATTCTCCCAGGGGAGAGGCAGACTCTCCAAGATCAAGGCCCAAATGTCAGAGCAGCAAGAATATAGAAAATAAGAAAGGTAGTCAATACACATGTTATTTTTGTCTTGTTAACCACTTGGGATCTGCTAAGATCTGATGGTCGAATTTTCAAGTGAAAAAAAGAGTCTGCGAAATGTTTCCACCAGCGGTTAGAACACATGTACATCAGACACTAGGCTGCATCCAGGGGTTATGAAGATAGGGGAAAAGGAGAAGGGAAAAGGGCCCAGGCTGCAAGCAAAAGTGAGAAGTACCCACAAGACAGAGAGGGAACACATGCAGAGGGGCTCCCGGGCTGCCACACCCAGGCTGGGCTTGCTGAAGGCACACTGGAAGGGGACAGGGGCCGAGGATACGAATCCAGGCAAGTACGGGACGTGTCTCCTGTTAACTGTCCAAGACTCCATGCTTTCAATGCAGGGGGCACAAGTTCTATCCCTGATCCGAGAACTAAGATCCCACATGCCACTCAGCATGACCAAAAAAAAAAAAAAAAAAGAAAGGCTCCAGGGTGGAGAATGCAGTTATAGGCCCAAACGAGGCCCCACTTACCAACCCTGCCCCTGCCCTGCCTTTTTCTGCCATTCCGAGTTTATAACCCTCTCCCTCACAGTGCTCCTCCAAGGCACTGATTTCTAACATTGCTCGTCTTTACAAACTTTAGCAGTTCATTTTCAAGTTTCTAATTTGAACGAGAAGTTGTAAGCATCTGGGAAACTATCCTACAGGGACTCTCACATATGTGCATGTACATATACAGCTATAGATATAGCTGTACATATACGTAAACTTGAAAAATACATAAATATAAAAATTACATAGAAACAAGTGAAATATCTATTTTTATAAACATATACACCTATTTCACATGTACGCATATACCATATATGTTCTATATGTCTACATTTCCAGATACAAATAGAGAAATACATATACTATACATATATGTCACTTTTAAATGGATACAATTAGTGTGGAAATGTCCCCTGGGTGGTAGCAGAATCCGAATTAGGGGCAAAAACAGAGGGCAGAATCAACTTTTTACTCTACAAACCTGCATAGGCTGAAATTTTACTTGTGTGTGTGGTGTGTGTATGTGTGTGAAAATATACATAACATAAAATTCACTTTTACCACTTTTAAGCATACAGTTGAGTGATATTAAGAACACTCACTTTATTGTGCGGCCATCACCCCATCCACCTCCAGAACTTTTCTGCTTCTCAAACTGAAACCCATTAAAGAATAACTCCATTCCCCCTCCATCAGCTGCTGGCAGCCACCCTCCTACTCTAAGACTCTTAGTACTCATATAGGTGTCTCCTATAAGAGGAATCCTACACCACAATATTGTAAAATAATTAGCCTCCAATTAAAATTAATTAATTAATTTAATGTTTTTTAAGCGAGAGGAATCCTACAGTATTGTGTGTGTGTGTGTGTGTGTGTTGGCCTGATTTCGCTTGTGTAGGTTTGGAAACAAGCAAACAAAAAAAATCCACCTCTGGGTACCCGACATGACGCCTCTCGGCCACTAGAGGGCACTAGAGATCGCGAAATGTGTCCCAGCTCTTTTCGCGGATGGGGCGCTGGTGCCCCGGCGGTGAAAGCGGGTCCTTCGCCTTTCTCCAGAGAGGCCCTTGCACTTTCCTAGAGGTGCACTAACCCTGAGCTTGCGGGGAGGGTTAGGCTTGGCCTGCAGCCCGAGGCCTCCTCCCCGCACTTCCTTGACTGCCGGGGTTTGGGGGGGCTGGGAGGCGTTTTTCCGCCAGGACCACAGCTTCACCTCCTGGGTTCCACGCGGCGCGGCCCCAGCGCAGAGAGTTGGTGCCCGGGCACATATCCATGAGCAACTCCGTCCTTTCATTCCAGGGGGACCCTGAGAAGTTGGGGCTGTATAGTGACAGTGGAGAGAGAGATTAGAAATGACCGAGATTCAGCCTGAAATGCACGTGTGTGAACCATCAATCTAGTTCCCCGGCCCTAGACCCTAATCTGTCTGATACAGGCATATAAGAGGGTTCTTACCTGGTTAATGTGTTGTGAGTTAGGCAGAATCCAGCTACTGGGTGAATCTTGGTGCTTTGTTGTGTCGGGAATTGACCAAGAGTTTTGCACCCAAGTGGAAAACTGTGGCTGGAGGAGCAAGCAGCTGGTGGAGACTGAGTGACCCAGGCTTGGTCTGAACTTAGGGCTGTGACAGTCATATTCTGAGAGGACAAACACCAACCACTTCATTACATCAAATATATATATAAATGTGGGCTTCCCTGGTGGCTCAGAGGGTAAAGAATCTACTTGCGATGCTGGAGTCCTGGGTTTGATCCCTGGGTTGGGAAGATCCCCTGGAGGAGGGCATGGCAACCCTCTCCAATATTCTTGCCTGGAGAATCCCCATGGACAGAGGAGCCTGGTGGGCTACAGTCCATGGGGTTGAAAAGAGTCAGATATTAATGAGTGACTAAGAACAGCACCTTTTATATTTTTTTTACTTCTCTATATTACAGAAAGAGCATCATTTTAGTTTTCTTATTGGTATATGTGAATAGGTTATACTGTCTATATATTTCATTTCAGGGCAGTTAAGAACACTCTTCTGGATATTTGTGGTCTCCAGCCCTGTCCTTACATTCAAATCATCTGAGTTTTTAAAAAATGACATCAACTGGAATTCCCTGATGGTCCAGTGTTTACGACTCCGTGCTCGCACTGCAGGGGACCTGGGTCTGATCCTTGGTGGGGGAAATAAAATTGTGCAAGCCATGAGGCATGGCCAAAAACGTTAAGCAATAAAATACAATTTAAAAATAAAGGTACTTTGGCCACCTGATGTGAAGACCCAACTCATTAGAAAAACCCTGATGCTGGGAAAGACTGAAGGCAGGAGAAGGGGATGATAGCGGATGAGACGGTTGGATGGACATGAGTTTGAGCAGGCTCCGGGAGATGGTGAAGGACAAGGAAGCCTGGTGCGCTGCAGTTCACGGTGTTGCAAAGAGCTGGACACAACTGAGTGGCTGAACAACAACAAGACAGTAACGCTGCTGCCCCACTTGAGAGCCGCTGATTCAGTTTCCCCAGGGAGGGGACGGGCGCTAGTAGTTCTCAGAAGCTCCCCAGAGCGACTGTGAAGCACCACAAGGGCGCAGAACTTTGGCTGCCATCGCCCAGTTAGTTCCTAGACCAGGGGCTTTCCACCTAGGTTCCCACTAAACCATTGGAGAAGCCACAGAAAACACTGATGCCGGGTCCCCAAGGCTAGAAGTTATGCTGTAACTGGTCTGAGATGCAGCCAGAATACTGAGATTTTTCAATGGCGCCCCACTCCAGTACTCTTGCCTGGAAAATCCCACGGACGGAAGAGCCTGGTGGGCTGCAGTCCACGGGGTCGCTAAGTGCCAGACATGAATGAGCAACTTCACTTTCACTTTTCACTTTCATGCATTGGAGAAGGAAATGGCAACCCGCTCCAGTGTGCTTGCCTGGAGAATCTCAGGGACAGGGGAGACTGGTGGGCTGCCGTCTATGGGGTCGCACAGTCACACACAACTGAAGCGACTTAGCAGCAGCAGCAGCAGCAGCAGCAGCTGACTCTAATGCAGCCAAATTTGAGAGCCATCCCCTCCACTCACCTTCATGAACCAAAAATGAACAGACCAGCCACATCAACTTGGCCATGTTAGAAACTTTAAATCTGGGACCCCACCCCAGACAACAGAATCTGAACCTTTGAGCTGGAGTCCAGGTTCTGGATTTTAAAACTCCCTCCAAGGCAATAATTTTGCATGCTAAAGTTTGAGAGCCTCTGTCCCAGTTCTCACACAAATACAAATTCATCTGAGTTACAGCCTGACTTGTTTAACTTTCCACAGATTTCTTGCCAGTTGGAGATCTGTTGTCTAGCCACCATTTTTTTTTTTTTTTTTTTTTTTAATATTTGGCTGCTCTGGGTCTTCGTTGCTGCACTCGGGCTTTCTCTAGTTGCAGCAAGTGGAAGCTACTCTCTTGTTGTGGGTCTAGAGTGCAGGCTCAGTAGTTGGTAGCACACAGGCTTAGTTGCTCTGCAGCATGTGGGATCTTCTTAGACCAGGGATCGAGCCCATGTTCCCTGCAATGGTGGGTGGATTTGTAACCACTGGACCACCAGTAAAGTCTGCCACTGCTTTCTTACTTCCGAGAGTGCGTGCTAAGTCGCTACAGTCGTGTCCGACTCTGCACCCCCATGGACTGTAACCTGCCAGGCTCCTCTGTCCATGGGATTCTCCAGGCAAGAATACTGGAGTGGGTTGCCATGCCCTCCTCCAGGGGATCTTCTTGACCCAGGAATTGAACCCATGTCTCTTACATCTACCTGCCTTGGCAGGAGTGTTCTCTGCCACTAGCGCCACCTGGGAAGTCCTCCATTCCCACCAGTTCAGTTCAGTTCAGTCCAGTCGCTCAGTTGTGTCCGACTCTTTGCGACCCCATGAATCTCAACACCCCAGGCCTCCCTGTCCATCACCAACTCCCGGAGTTCACTCAGATTCACGTCCATCGAGTCAGTGATGCCATTCCAAACCCCATTTCCCATAAAATGAACCACACAGTGTGACCGAAGAGCTGCAGAAGGCAGAAAAACGAGGCACTGGTGTAAAGATTTTCAGGAGGATGGGAGGAATCCATGAGCCACGTGAGATACCGATCCCACAAACTCAGCTGTAACAGGGAGAAATGACCTGAGGTGGGGGGGTGACCTCAGGTCACCTGCGTTCATCTTCCAGTTTCCAGGGCTTCAGTGGGTGCTCTGTTTCCCTGCCCCTGCTTCCTGGTAATCCCAGCAGCAGCAGGAGGGGGCTTTGTGAGAGACAGGGGTAACGGTGACAGACACGGCCTTCTGCCCTTGTGAAAAAAAATTGCCACCGAGGATCCCAGGTAAAGAGAAGCAAGCTGTCTTCATTCCATCCCTAAAGGAGGTGGCTCCAGGTTGGTCCCTGAAGAGCTCAATACTAGGGTCGAGTTGCTGCCAAGCAGACATAGCTGCTCTGTTACTCTTGTACCGAAGAGATGCTCAAAGGTGGTCCCAGAGATGCTGGCCTCATTTCACGGTAGCAGGGACAGGTCATGCACCCGCAGGAACAGCTCTGAACTCTTGTTCCAAGTGCACAGGGTGTCAAATCCAATTTTGCCTCCCATTGTATCCCCAGGACCCAGCCCTATGTTTGCCCACCAATGGGTGCTCCGTAAATGCCTGGGTGGATAATTGAATTATTAGCATATGGTCATAAAAATCATTACCCTTTACTGGACACCTCTTGTGTATCCAGCTCAGGGCTCACTGCTTCACATACAGTTGTTTCATTTAACCGTCCTGACATCTTCAGGAGACACCTGCCAGCAAATATGACAGGTAAGGACACTGAGAGCTCAGGGAAGTCAAGAGACTAGCACAGGGCTGCACAGTCCGTCAGCAGGGCTGCGAGTCCCACTGGAGACAAGCTGACTCCAAAATCTGCCTTGGCAAAGGTTTTATAATGTAATTTTGTAGTTTACTGTGTAATTTTCGTGAAACTGTCACTTATGTGATTTGTATCTCATTGCAATTTTATGATTGTAAATTTGTATAATTACATAACTGTAATTTTACATAATTACAATTGTATAAATTCTAATGTAATTTGGGGGGTGGCCTTTTCTGTGCCAGGAGGTTGCACATGTGTACTTTCTGCAAAACACTTAAATGAGAAATAACTCCAGTTTTTTAGAATCTCTTCTGGAAAATGGAAAACGGTTTATACTTCCACTCAACTTATAAGGCTGACACAGACTTAATACCAAAATTCAGAGTAGAAGGAAGAAAAATTACAGATCGATATTACATATGAAAGTAAATGCAGAAATCCAAAATGAAAAAAAAAAAAAATAGCAATCTGAATCCAGCAACATAAAACAGGAAGATTTCTCATTACTCAATTTAACTGATCTCAAGTATGCTAAGTTGGTTTAATGTCATAAAATCAATGTAATTCATCACATTAAAAGGATAAAACAAAAAATTTGTTGTGGTTATTTCCTAGATGCAAAAATATGTTTGATAAAGTATAACATTTATTTTGGGTTTCCCAGGTAGCTCAGTGGTAAAGAAAGTGCCTGCCAATGCAGGAGATGCAGGACACTCGATTTCAGCCCCTGGTCCACGAGGATCCCACGTACCTCGAAGCAGCTAAGCACTTGGGCCACAACTACTGAGCCTGTGCCCTAGACTCGGAGCCGCAACTCCTGAAGCCCACGTGCCCTAGAGCCTGCGCACCGCAACCAGAGGGTAGCCCCGCTCACTGCAACCAGAAAAAAGCCCAGCAGAAATGAAAACCCAGTGCAGCCAAAAAAAAAAAAAACTGACAGAGCCCAAACTCCACAAAGAAGGCCTACATCAGTAAAGAAGATGGAAAATCCCATAGAAAAATGAATCACTTGAATATACGCTTCATGAATGGAATCCAAATCGCCAAAAGACGTATGCAAGTTGTCCGCCCTACTAGTAATCAAAGAAATACAATTTAATATAATGCTCATATTAGCCAAAAACTGAAACAATCCAAGTGTCTACAAACTACAGGGTAAATAAACTGAGATCCCATAGAAAAATGAATCACTTGAATATACGCTTCATGAATGGAATCCAAATCGCCAAAAGACGTATGCAAGTTGTCCGCCCTACTAGTAATCAAAGAAATACAATTTAATATAATGCTCATATTAGCCAAAAACTGAAACAATCCAAGTGTCTACAAACTACAGGGTAAATAAACTGAGATACAGTCATGCAATAGGATACTCTCCAAACAATAAAAATAAATGAGCTATAACTGCAACACAATAATATGAATGAATCTCAGGAGCATAATATTGAGTAAAGAAAATGCAAAATAATGCAATGTGTAGTTCTCTTTATAGAAAGATCAAAAGCAGGCAAAAGAAACTGCATATTCAGAAATTAATATTCAGTTGATGAAACTATGAGTAAAAGCTGAGAAATGATTACACAGAAGTCAGGTGAGTGGTTACCTGGGGAGTGCTTTTCAGCAAGGTGAATGCAGGTTCTCCTGTGGGCTGACAATGTTCTCTGATGCTGTCCGCTGAAGTATGGTGATTACCTGCGAGTTTCACTTGTCTGTGTGCTACATCTCCTAATAAAAATGTTTTTAAAGATAGAACAATACCATGATGAATATTCTCATGCCTGCCCCCTGGTATGGTATGCAAGAGCTTCTTTAGGGCATATACAGAGAGTGGAATTGCTGGGCAAATGCAGAGTTCCTGTCTCTAAGATGGTGCCGGACGATCAACCAAAGTAGCTGCATCGGTGTATACCCCCACCAAGCAGTGTTTGACTCATTCTCAGCAAATCACATCTTCACCAACATTTCATGTCAGACCGACTTCACTGCTCCCAGGAATACAGAACGGTATCTTGTCGTCATCTAAAAAGATGTCATCTCATTGCATTTCACTGATTACAAGTGACCTAGAGAATCTTTTCCTGATTTTCAGTTCAGTTCAATTCAGTTCAGTCACTCAGTCTTGTCTGACTCTTTGTGACCCCAGGGACTGCAGCACACCAGGCCTCCCTGTCCACCACCAACTCCCACAGTTTACCCAAACTCATGTCCGTTGAGTCGGTGATGCCATCCAGCCATCTCATCCTCTGTCATCCTGTTCTCCTCCCCTTCTCCTCCTGATTTTCTTCACCTATAAATCTTTTATCCCAGGGATGGGACTATTTTTGTGTTGTGTAAGAGAATCCTACCTACCCTGAGGTTAGACACCCTGTAACTTTGAAAAGTGTTTGTTTCAACTGTTTTCACTTTTAAGTTTGAGTAGGTTCTGAGAAAGGGATCAAATTTCTTTTCTTTCTTCTTCTTCTTTTTTTTTTTTTTTGCTATATGGACAAACCCATTCCAGTCCATTTTAGTTCGTTGATTCCTAGAATGTCGACGTTCACTCTTGCCATCTCTTGTTTGACCACCTCCAATTTGCCTTGATTCATGGACCTGACATTCCAGGTTCCTATG
>SJYX01005364.1:16927-27950 GCA_006410675.1 Oreotragus oreotragus
GGAGGGATTGGGGGCAGGAGGAGAAGGGGACGACCAAGGATGAGATGGCTAGACGGCATCATGGACTCGATGAACGTGAGTCTGAGTGAACTCCGGGAGATGGTGATGAACAGGGAGGCCTGGCGTGCTGCGATTCATGTGGTCGCAAAGAGTTGGACACAACTGAGCAACTGAACTGAACTGAACATACTGGTTTGATATTTGTGTATATTGGGAAATAACCGCCACAATCAGTCTAGTTAACAATCTGCCAACATTCATAGTTACAGAAAATTTTCCTTCTTGTGATGAGGACTTTAAAGATCTACTCTCTTGGCAACTTTCAAATATGCAATATGATATTAACTCTGGGCTTCCCTCGTAGCTAAAGAATCTGCCTGCAATGCAGGAGACCCCAGTTTGATTCCTGGGATGAGAAGTTCCCCTGGAGAAGGAATAGACTACCCACTCCAGTATTCTTGGGCTTCCCTGGTGGCTCAGAAGGTAAAGAATCTGCCTGCAATGCAGAAGACCTAGATTCTATCCTTGGGTTGGGAAGATCCCCTGGCGGAGGGCATGGGAACCCACTCCAGTATTCTTGCCTGAGAATCTCCATGAACAGAGGAGCCTGGTAGTCTACAGTCCATGAAGTCGCAAAGAGTCAGACATGACTGAGTGACTAAGCACAGCACATTATTAACTCTAGTCACGAAGCTGTAATCTCAAATTCTTTTTAGAGGGTGGGATATTAATAAACAAAATAATTCTGTAGACTGATGCTTCTTATCCTTTAGTGAGCATGAGCATTATCTGGAGTTAAAACACAGATTGCTGGGCCCAGCCATGGAGACCTTGATCACAAAGTGCCACTGCTTCTCAAAGTGTTACCAGTGGAAACCAATATAAAGAGAAGCTTGTTGAGGTGTTAAGTGTATAATCATTCACAGATGATAGATAATCGAATCCTATGAATCCTATGTTACTACTTATTATTTAAATAATAGCAGTTTAAAAAACTCTATCCCTTAATAAGTTTTTAAAGCATGGCATACATAGTATAAACGTTAAAAAAAAAAAAGCACAAAATATGTATATCAGAAATTAAACTGTTTCTTCTTTCCAGATCTCCACAGCCACTTTGAAGAATCAAGCATGTTTAATATCTTGTTAGAGTATGTGCACTTAACATTTTGCAAGATGTTGGGAACTGCCCTCTATCAAATAGTTTATGCCAGTTTATACTTCCATCTACTATTATATGGATGCTTATTTCTCCACACTTCAATAGTATCGAGNTCTCCACAGCCACTTTGAAGAATCAAGCATGTTTAATATCTTGTTAGAGTATGTGCACTTAACATTTTGCAAGATGTTGGGAACTGCCCTCTATCAAATAGTTTATGCCAGTTTATACTTCCATCTACTATTATATGGATGCTTATTTCTCCACACTTCAATAGTATCGAACAATATCCAAAATTTTGATCTGCCAATGTGACATGTAAAAAATGACATCTAATCTTTACTTTACTTTGTGTTGCATTAAATTATGGCAGAAGTTAAACAACTTTAAGTAGCAAGACTGTGGGTAATCTATTAATTTTGTGCAAAAGCTGATTGGTTTTTAAATTAAACTTCATGCTTTCATCCAAGCAAAAGTATCTGCTTTTCTTGTTCACCTTTGGTTGAATCTTGCTTCAAAAAGTGCTGCTTCACCTCCTTTTGAACATAAAGAACAACTATGGTAACCCTCCTTGTCTGCCCTTTTCCTCCTTTCCCCAGGAAATTTGATTTTTTTTTCAGACAATCTTTTGAAAAACAAAGGCTTAGATGTAGATTTTTTTATGGTCTGTATAGAAAATAATATATCTCCAAACCCAAACCCTGCTTATGGAAAATGACAGCTGACAGCTAAACGGAGGTTATAGGAAATCAAAGAAAATGTTCACTATGGTGCAATGTACCAAAGCTGAATTTTCCTTAAGTTGTTTATTGGTGCTCACTTGAAAGAAACACACGCACACACACCCCTAAGACTGCTTTTTAAAATCAAATGTATTTCCTGCCTTCTTCTTTCCTCTGGACTCTTACCACCAGCCTATTTATAGCCCAGGAAAGGAAAAAGCACCGCTGGAGGCAGGAAAACTAAGTCCAGAAAGAATAGGAGGAAGTGTGCCTGTCATTTAGCCAAACAACCTTTAATTCATTGAGCTCAAAGCTTAGCGGCTTCGCTGTTGTCGTGAGGCGTAAACAGCTCGCAAATTAGAATTTTTTTCTCACCCCACGTTTGAATTGGATTTGGGCAATCGAGATGAAGGCAGCATTTTAGAAGAGAGAACAGAAATCTCTAGGTGTTTAGACACGTGAAAGAGGAACTGGTGAGGGGTTGGTGAAGCAGACAGGAGAGGATGAGCTGGAAATGATTCCATGCCTGCGAGTTAAGGTAAGTTTTCTTTTCAAGACAGTCTTCTGTTGCGTCCGCCCGCATATCAGGTGCTATGGAGATTAGCCCCGGATGGTGTGTATAATTTGAGGGCAAAGTGTCTTGAAGAGCTCATGAGCTTTGCTTTTATCGCTGAAGAAATGGGGAAATTTCTTTCAGCCTTAGTTGTGACATCTTCGGTTTTTAACAATAATATTTTTAAGTAGTTGTTTCTTTAAAATAGTTTTGTCTCCACTAAGTTTTCTTTGGTTTCTTTGTCACCAGAGGATTAAATAGTATAAATGATTTCACTGAAGGTCATTTTTGAAAAATAATTTCTTGATATTTGTCTGTTTTTCTATCCTTTTCAAAGTACCGATTAATACTCCACATACCAATTTTTAAATCAATACTGGTTTTAGAATACATTGAACAGAGAGGCCCTCAATCAAAAGTGGTCTATTTTAGAAAAGTTATTTTAACTAAAATTTAAATTTTGTACAACATTCAGTGAAGATTGAATTTTTTAATGCAAAGCTTTTCCTAAACATGCATTTTCAGACTAAGGAAAATCCTCTAGGAGCATTAAAAAAAAAAAAAAAAAAAGCACTTAACAGCTCCAGTGATAGAAACTGTTCACAATAATTACTTACATTTAAATTATTATTTCAAAATATTCATTCAACATATATTTTCTGAGTGACCTGAAAAATTGTTCCTGGGTTTGGAAGTGGAAAGGTCAAAAGGGAATGGATTATATCCAAGAGCAGCTGATGCCGCCCACAAAAACTTGGAAAGCTCCTAGGGACATTCCAACTCTTTTAACATTTTTTTGCCATCACACAAGTACGTTTGTTTAGATGATCCACCGTATTTGCATCCCCCTCTGATTATATTCACATTTGTGTCCTGGAAAAACTTGATTAATGTTTCTATGATGTCAAACAAAGGAATAAGGTTCTGGTGGTTTATTGAAAAGGAAAAGCAGAAGGAAATGTGTTGCTGTTATTTTGGTTTATCCCTGTTTGAGATTGGTATGTTTAGAATCTGTCCTAAGAAGATAGCAAAACTGGAAGCCAGAAAAGCTGAGCCAGCCAGATTGAGACTAACGCAGGAGGCCAAGGCTGAGTTCTGTCTCGATGTGGATTTTATTGCCTGTTCTCCTTCCTGGAAGAATTTAAGGGTTATTTTCTTCTGATTAGAAAATTATAATTCATTCCATGGAAATAGCAAACTATAATATCCTTGAGTAGAAAAAGCAATATTTCTTAGTTAAAGCTAGGTAGTAAAAAATAGAGGGAAATAAAATTAATCTGGACAAATATGATGAGTCTGAAGAAAGAGAACAAACTCTTAGCCCTTGTTTCCAGGACACTCTAATTCTGCAAAGTCCTGAATTCAGTGCTGAATCCATTTTATTATTTCCACAACATAAAGTCTAAGGTAACCTAATTAATTGCCATTCCATGTGGGTCTAGTGATAGAAACACTGCTTACAGTGATTCTGATTTCTCTGTGTATGTTGAACTTTTTCTTCTTGCAATTTCAAAACAACATTCTCATTTGACATATTCATATGTTTACATTATGAGAATAAAATTGTTATAAACACTGTTGAAGGCTTAAATAATAAACAAAACTATGAGCTATGTATTTTATTCTAAGAATATGTATCTTTTCCAATTTTAAAAGTTCTGTTTTTGGTCATTAGTTTCTGGATGCCCATAGATGCTTATAAATGTATCCATGAAGTGCCAGTTATTTAAAATAGTTATCTTGAGAATTGTTTGATAGTTTCACAGTTTTCTTGATGTATTCCTAAGTTCCTGAGATTATAGTACATTATTGTTGTTTACTCACTAAGTCGTGTCCCACTGGGACCACATGGACTGTAGCCTACAAAACTCTATTCCTGGAATTTCGCGGACAAGAATACTGGAGTGGGTTGCCATTTCCTTCTCCAGGGGATCTTTCCTACCTGGGGATTGAACTCGCATCTCCTGCACTGCAGGCTGAGCCACCAGGGAAGCCCATAGTACATTACTAGAGTTAGCTAATTTTGAAAACAAACAAACAAAGCCAACTCTTTTAGCTTCTCTATTAATTAAACAGACATTTATTTCTTGGCTTCCAGCATAACTCCTACAACCACTGTGTGTTTACAGATTACGTCGTATAGCCACCACTTGACACTCATTGAAATATAAATGAGATCAGATTGCTGAAGAGATAGAGTGGAGTTTTAAGAAAGGTAGATTTAGCAAAATCTACAACTTGTAATCCACAACTAGTAGGATGTATTGAAGGAGGACGTGGGGAGAAGCGTCCCATGGCCAGGCAGCCATACCCACCTGGCCTGATGCTGTGGGAGCATCATGGGTCTGTGAGCACCTTAAATCCAGATTAGTGACCTCTGGAGGTTCTTTTTCTCCTGTACTCTTATCCCTTCACATCCTATATTACAGATCAGCAGTAGCGCCACCAAAGCATATTTATTAAGTTCTTCTACTTATAAGCTCTACCTTTGATAAACTCAACATTAACTTGGAGAGTTGGAATTATACAGAACACAAGGCATCCTATATATGGAATCAAATGAATGATGTGGATAATGATTACAGGTAAGGAAGTTCTGATCCTGGCAGTCTTCTTGGAGGGAAGGGGTTGAGCTGAGACTTGAAGGGCAAATCTGATGGGTATAGCTAGAGATAAAAGCCTCCAAGGTAAGAATGGAACCTTGTGCATGGGAAGAGATAGGAGAGTACTTGGGTTGCCAAATGAAATATAGGATTCCCACTGAAATGTGAATTTCAGATAAATGACATATACTTTTCCTAGTAAGAGTATGTACATGAGGTCTGTTGCATGAGATATACAAAGTGTATTTGTTGTAGATCAGGTTCACATTTAACTGGGAGTCCTGAGTATTTTATTTCCTGAATCTGGTCACCGTACCAGGGAACTCTGTGTCAACCAGCTTGATAGGAGCAGAAGCAAACACATATGGAAAAAGTGAAAAGTGTCTGGAGGAGATTGAGGTCAGACTGTGGCGGGACAATAACGCTAGACTAAGGAATTTAGAATCTAATTTGAGGACACTGAGGAGACACTGAGGGTTTTGAAATGGGAAATGACATCAATAAGATCTGGTCATTCAAGGCAGGACCTGCTGGGGCAAAGAGAGCAGCTCACCGAGGTCTGGGTGCTGGTGACAAGAGAGAGAAAGAAACCAGTCAGATGACACGTTAGGGAACAAATCCACGTGTCTTGTAAACTAATTGGGCGTGGATCTGGCAGGAGAGGAAGTGTTAGAAAGGATCTTATGTTTAATTTAGAGTCCATTCAGAGAGACAGTCAGAGATAGCAGCAGGTCAGGGAATTGGTGAGGGAAGCAAGGATTTTGGTCTCAGACATATTAAATTTGAGGCAATGATGGGATAATCACTAAGTGGACACTGGAAATGGGAAATAGCTTAGGAGAAAGGTAAAGGCTGGAAAGAATGACAATGCCAACACTGATGGAAATTTTCTTTATGCCAAGCCTTTTTTTTAAATATCCATTCTCTATTTAATGCTCACAACTACCTATGAGCAGATTCCATTGCCAGCCACATTGTACAGATGAGAACACGGAGGCTCAGAGAGGTTAAGTGACTTGTCCACAATTGCCTGGTTAGAGACAGAAAATGGAGCCCAGGTGTCCATATGCTCAAAGCCATGTTCCCGCTCATTCCCATGGAGAATGTTATCTTCTGTGGATTCACTTCCTCCATCTACAAAGATCTAAGGGCACAATTGTTCACGCTGTAACCCAAGTCTTCTTCTTCTTTTTTAAAAATTTATTTATTTATTTTAATTGGAGGACAGTCACTTCACAACACTGTGGTGTCCCCTGCCGCACATCAACACGGATCAACCAGACGCCTGGTCTTTGTAGCTCACTGCGGTAGCCAGCAGAATTCTGCACCTTTTGGTTAATCTCTCTGAGGAACAGGGAATAGCTGATACACAGAAAATTTCTCATTTATTTATTTGTATATTTATTACCCAAATTGTTTTTCCCTTCACTGCCTTGTTTTTAGATGTTTCCTTGGTTATTTGGTGAAATAAAAATTACCATGAAGAGAAAACAGGACCAGGGGTGTTAAACTCCTCTCTCTGTCTCTGGCTGCCCTCTAGTGGCAGAACCAGGTAACAACGCTTAGCTCAGGTCTGGGAACCTTAGCTCCTTAGGAAACCAAGTCAGAGTTAACAGAAACATCTGTGGGCTCCTGAAAGGTTTGGATGCTAGTTGTGCTAAGAGATTCTGGAAATGGACTTCATAGAGTTACTTACACCCTTCCAGATGGCTGGCTTGAAGGGTATCCCGTTCTGGATTTATTAAACTTGGAAATCATTAAAGGTATTTCACTTGTTTATCCTGTTAGGAAAGTAAAAGCTGCAAGTCTCTCAGCCGTGACTGACTCTTAGAGACTCCATTGACTGTAGCCTGCGAGGCTCCTCTGTCCATGGCATTCTCCAGGCCAGAATACAGGAGCGGGTCGCCATCCCCTTTTCCAGAGGATCTTCCCAACCCAGGGATCCAACCAGGGTCTCCTGCACTGCAGGCAGATTCTTTACCATCTGAACCACCATCAAGTTTGGTTATGAAATTTTTAATACACAATTGTGCCTTGATTGTTAAGAAAATTTCCTAGACCCTTTATTCTAAATGTTATTTAAAAATACACCATATGTTTTCTATTAAAATATAGTCTATCTTTTAGGAATGTATCCTAAGGAAATATTCATATATTGAGACAAAAATGTATGTACAAGAAAGTTTGTCTACTTGAAACAGAAAAGTTTTGGAAAATATACAAAGTTGGGGGAATTGACAAATAATAGTCCATAATATGGAATTACAAATAGCCATTAAATTACATTAAAATATTTGATGGCAACTGTAACTGTTGGTAGTAAATGTATATATGAAAAAGGAAAGACAAAAATGTTATATTCGTGGCATGATCCCATTTTCTTACAAATTATAAATGTATATATGAAAAAGAATTAAGAACTAAAAATCTATATACTAAAATGTTAGCAGTAAGAATCTGTGGTCAGTGGGGGTAATGGTGATTTTTATTTTCTGCTTTCTCTCTGGGATAAGCATGTACTGCTTTTATAATCAGGTATGAAAACCAATATGTTTTGAAACAGTGGAGAACTAAGTCCCGATGCTCTAATTTCTTGCTTTCATGACTGACAACCAGGTTTGTGCTAATTCAGCCCCATTTAGGCTTCTCTGCCCAGCAAGGAGCTGTATCCTGTTTGTGACAGCATAATTCATTGTAATGGAAAAGATTATGATGCACTAGTCTGGTCTATGACTTCACTGTATTCACTGGCAACGGAAACAAAGACAGACACTTGTTTTTTTCCATAATTGTTTTAGCAATAATTGACAATTGGAGGAAATGAATGGCAGAAAACAATTATGGGCAGACGAGACGGTCAGCAAATCAGACTGGGAAATGCAACGGGGCCCTTCTTAGTTCTGTTTGTGCAACAATTTCAGAACATTACAAAGTTATTATTGTTTTGTTTTCAACCTACTTCTGAAATCACTATTGTTTTTAGTAGCAGTTACACAACTCTTTGCTGGCAGCAATGACCCCCAATGTGTTTTAAATTCAGTAAACTGGTAATCGCACATCAGGGATTTGGGACTGAATTTTTTATCTGTGTTAATATTCAGGATCAGTGTGAACTTCTCAATGTGCACCATGTGTCAGTACTCCTATAATAATAACTAGCCCCCTGTTGCCCATACACAGGATCTGAAAAGCTTTATTTTCCAGTAAGTTTTAAAAAATCAAATTCATGTTTCTATTTTCTGTGAAAAGATCACTTGTCTTTGTTTTAGCAGCAATGGTGAGGGAAACAACAAAAAGTCAAAACAAATGAATTCTTGATTCACTGTCTTGTTTCCGTGCTGTGAAATGAGTACGATTAACAGCGACTGAGATGAAAATGGATGTGTTACCAACTGGGAAAGGGCTTCAGTAAGGCAGGTATTACATACACTGCAGTGGCGTTTATCTCAACCAGTGGCTTGTGCAGCTAGACATGACTTAACTGTCCTGTTGGGTATTATTAAATGTTTGGATGAAAAAACTAAACATGAAGGAGCTGCTGTAACCTTTACTCCTTTACTAGTCTCCTCTGATTAGTCTGATTTGGAGTAAAATTCTGCAGCAGCTCTGACTTCCAGTCTGAAAGACCAATTATTGGTCATGTGACTTAATGAGGAAGCCTCTAGACCAGACAGTGTCCACTAGAAATGTAAAGTGAGCCTCAAGTGTGGGCCGCATATGTCAGTTTATATTTTCTAGTGGCCACATTAGGAATTTAAATAGAGTCAGGTAAAAATTAATTTTAAGAATCTCGTTTGTTGAACCCATTATATCCAAAACATTATCATTTTGACTTGCAATCAATATAAAAGATTAGTAAGGAGACATCTTACCTTCTTCTTCTTTGGTACCAAGTCTGAAATCCAGGGTGCATTTTATGCTTGCTACAACTCTCAGTTCAGATGGGCCTTATTTCACGTGCTCAGTGGCTTCAGGTGCCCTTGTGGGTACTGTATGTAGTGGGCAGTGCGAATCTCAGCAGCAGAGCTTCCTGACTTCATAAATGGCATGCGAATTTTGGACTGTGAGATTCCGCTCTCTGCTCAGGACTCATAGTCTTCTCCATTCTGATGCACTCATTAAGCCAATCTTACATGTATCAGCTGAAACTGAATAACTGAAAAGCAAGCAAAGGATTGACACTTTCTGACTTTTATCCTCTTAAAACAATTCAATTGTTTGTTGCATCAGCTGGAATGCTGCCTAACTATAGATTCCTCAATTGAGAATAAGGGTGAGAGGTTTTAAAAAACTCTCAGACTTTGAAATCTGGATTATGTGATTATAAGAAACTTTATTTTATCATGATGTTTCCAAGTGAATTTAGGCATGTGAACAGATGACATTACACAGCTTAAAATAAACTTCTAGAAAGCATTATAGATATTCTCTTAATAATGTGTACAACAGTACAAAGAAATCTTTAGCAGTTCTCACACGCACACATACACAGACTTCTACCATTGTGACCATTTCTGATGTCTTTTCTGCATTCTGCATTGTCTTATTTGAAGGGGAGGAAGTATGCTTAAATAATCTTGTATAGCTACTATGCCCTGGGGACTCTCATGCCAGTCAGCTGGAGTGATAAAGATAGCTCTGTGTGCTAAGTATGGAGATGCAAAAATAGAACTGATGGAAGTGGATAAAACTAAAAGACATTGTAATTTCTTAAGGCCCCGCCAACGGCAGAGACCTGGAAACAAGGGCTTCTGAAGTCCTGGCAAGGAGTCACAGTCAACTGAAACCATCATATTTTAGGCTCATTGCTTATCCCATGAAGGTTTGGTTATGGAGCTAGATTTAAAACAATCAGAAAATTCTAAAAGCACGATAAAAGTTAAAGACTTTTAAAATATAAATAGTAACCATCCATTGCATGATATATAAATCAGCAGTGTTTCAAAAGCGTGTTTTTTAAGAATGTTCTCGGTTCCCTGAATTGACTTTCCATTTTTCCCAAAGAAACAAAGTTATGAAGAGTGATTGGTATGTGCACCTAAAATATCATATGGTTAGCGTGAAATCATTACAGTATATTTAGAATGTACTATATTAAATTATTGTGCTTTATTACTCCAATGCATTTACAATTAAATATAATTATTAACATTTTGTTTTACATTAATACATTATACCATATAGCACTATGTTGATAATTATCTTAATACAGTAATAATATATTAATAATTAACCCAAACAGGGCTTTCCAGGTGGCACTAGTGGTAAAGAACCCGCCTGTCAATGCAGGAGACATAAGAGATGTAGGTTCGATCCCTGGGTCAGGAAGACCCCTGGAGAAGGACATGGCCGCCCACTCCGGTGTTCTTGCCTGGAGAATCCCATGAACAGAGGAACCTAATGGGCTACAGTCAGTAGGGTTGCAGAGAGTCAGGCATGACTAAAGCAACTTAGCATGCAAACAGAAAAATAGTATATCGAATCAGTTTACAGTCTCCATCTACCCAAAGCAAAAGCACTGATGGAGAATCTAGGAAGTGCCGGGTGCTCTATCAGGTACCAGGACAAGCATAAAAGATAAGTTGTATTTATTTTGTTTGTCATTGTCAGTAGGACAGCAGCCTCACTAGAGAAGAATGAGGAAATAGATGGAATTCTTTCCTACCGAGACAGCCTTGTTATCTGCGTTAGTCCTAGGTGGAGAAGACCATTTCATTTCTGTGTCTAATTTTAACTTCTTAACTTTGGATTTGCCTTTTTTTTTTCTTTCCGTCCTTAGGACCAAGTACCTGTCTTCAGGGCGTAGCCACAATTAGGAGCTTTTTTGGTTCCCATATAGGGCGTGAATTTTCTAAGCCACGTTTGGCAGAAAGGTAGAAGGGCTAAGGTGAGAGAAAGGCTGTGCTGAAAGAGAACACGAGGCCACGTGAGAAAGAGCGTTCGCCAACCTGGCTCGGTTCTGCTTGCGGGGTGGGGGGCTGAA
>SJYX01005364.1:28954-107063 GCA_006410675.1 Oreotragus oreotragus
TTTTTTTTTTCTTTCCGTCCTTAGGACCAAGTACCTGTCTTCAGGGCGTAGCCACAATTAGGAGCTTTTTTGGTTCCCATATAGGGCGTGAATTTCCTAAGCCACGTTTGGCAGAAAGGTAGAAGGGCTAAGGTGAGAGAAAGGCTGTGCTGAAAGAGAACACGAGGCCACGTGAGAAAGAGCGTTCGCCAACCTGGCTCGGTTCTGCTTGCGGGGTGGGGGCGGGGGGAAGGCACGGGGAACCCGGATTTGGATCATTCTGTGAATTTTCCTCTGCAGCTTCCAGAAGGGGAAGAGACGGGGTGGAGGCCTGTGCAGCTGACCTTTGCGTGCAGAGCGTGCTTTCCAAGTCAGGGTTTTGTATCCCGGTGAGCGCCATAAACTGCTGGATTCTGTAGTACGGCCATTGCTCTGGTCATCACTAGCAAATGAGAAGCAGGTGCAAGGTCAGGGATTAACTGGCCTTTAGGCGAAGTCAAGAAGTCTGGGGCGAGGCGGGCCGCTGACTGAGCTCACAAACCAGCAAGAGAATTCAGGGAAGTACAGGTGAGTTGAGATGACCCCGTTCCTCCCTTCCATTGGTTCTGTATCTGCTCCTTCCCCCTTATTCAAGGACTCACTCCAGCCTCCAGCAGCTAAGACTTCGCCTTCTGACGCGGGGTGCAGGCTTGATCCCTGGTCGGGGAGCTAAGATCTCACATGCCTAGGGGCCAAGAAACCGAAACACAAGCAACAGAGCAATATTATAACTAATTCAATAAAGAGTTAAAAAATGGTCTACATTAAAAAAAAAAAAAAAAGTCTTTAAAAAAAGGTGGAGGACTCACTTGAGCTGATTTCCTTTCCTCAGAGTCTCCTATCCACAGGGGATTGGTTGCAAGACCCCTCTGAGGTACCTCCAGTCCTTTATGTAAAATGGCATAGAGTTTGCATGTAATGTAAACATCCTCTACTTTAAATCAACACCTCTAGATCTTGTAATACCTAACACAATGGAAGTGCTGTGGAAGTAGTTGGTTTGTGGCAAATTCAAGTTTTGCGTTTTGGAACCTTCTGAAAAAGTTTTTTTGAACCCACAGATACAGCATAACTGACCGACTGTAATCTGTCTTGGGGGTTGCTGTGACTTTATTGAATTAACATTTGTTAAGTAGAACCCCAGGTGTAGGATGGTAAGCAAAACACAAGACCTTAGGAGAAACTGAAATAGGTTTATCGTGGAGATGTACATGGCAGGCCTGAAGGGAGAGGTGAAGGAAGCGGGCAGGCTCACGACCTGGGCACAAGCTTTGATTAGGGTGGAGTCCGTGGGTGGGCTGCTTTGAGGTTCCTGAGCTAAGCTCAGTCCAAACCCCAAAGGCAGAATTTTGGTAAGTTCCACGGGGTGTCTTAGCTTAGTGACACGGGGGAAGGCTCTTGGAGGCTGGGGGGACTGTTGATCACAGGGGTTATTGGGGAAGTCATATGGGCTCCCTTGATCGCCCAGTTGGTAAAGAATTTGCCTGCAATTCAGGACACCTTGGTTCAATTCCTGGGTTGGGAAGATCTGCTGGAGAAGGGATAGGCTACCCACTCCAGTATTCTTGGGCTTCCCCTGTGGCTCGGCCGGTAAACAATCCACTTGCAATGCAGGAGACCTGGGTTCGATCGTTGGGTTGGGAAGATTCCCTGGGGAAGGGAAAGGCTGCCCACTCCATTACTCTGGCTTGGAGAATTCCATGGACTATATCGCCCATGGGGTCAAAAAGAGTCGGACACGACTGAGCGACTTTCACACTTACCAGGAAGTTACATTTGCCTGTGGCTCTCTTGGCTGTTTTCTAGGGCACACCCTTGCGTGGGGGGCTAGTGTGAATTTAAGGCACCCTGCGGGCCTCTTTAGCCAAGCAAAATGGATGCCAAGGCAGCAATACCATGGAGTAGCTTAGGTGAACACTTGCCAGAGGACGGCACACTGCCTGGGATCTTAGCCAAGTTGCAATGAATAGAAATACATTCAGAATAAGCTATATTGGTTATAAGAAAAAAGTGTACCTCACTGCACAAGAAATGAAGCTGAGGCTGCCAGCTGGCCAGGGGCCTGGGACTCGACAGGAGAGCTTGACGGCTCCGAACCTGCAGTCCTCTTGGGAGGCTCTGCTTCTCTCTCCCTCTGTCTCTCTCTCTCTGTGTGACTCCCTCTCTCTCTCTTTCCAGCTTTCCCTGTCTCTCCAAGCACAGGGAGAAAGAGGATGTCCATCTGTGTGAATGTCCTTTGAATGTTCAAGTGCTGGTAGTTCTAAATTCCAGACTCGCTTGTAAAAAATAATCTGATTATCCGACTGGTCTATACTTGCCTCAGGTGTCCATACCTTGTCTAGTCATTTATGGCTTTGGGAGTGGAGGTTACTAGACTAATCCTGCGGATGGGGGCAGTTTTCAGCAAAAAGGGGCTTGAGCTGGGATGCCCCAAAGCTGTTACACACCTGGCATTGAGGTGTAACAGGGCTCTTGAGTTTTTTCTGACCTCTCTCTCTCAGGCCCTAACCAATGTGTCTCCTAATTTTCCATGAAATTGCCATGTATTTTCCCTCTCTGTAGAGTTTTCCTGTGCTGACCTGGCCAGTTAGGGTCATACCAGCCCTCTCCTTTCTCTCAATCCAAAGCCTCTGTCTGTTTCCAGACGCTGCACAGAATCGCTGTCTTTGATAAAACTATTACCAGTCTTCTGTGACCTCGCCCACTTTCAGAATACTGTAACACACGTTCTATTGCCTAATGTATTTAATCACATGATGTTTACTGGTATTTCTTTCACTTATTCAGCTATTATTTGACTTTATAGTTAACTTTCCAGGAATTTATTCACTCTTCAACCTAATTATGAATTCCTTTAGGTATGAGCCATGTTTTGTTTTTGCTTTTCTAAAACTCCCTCTGGAGTATGTCAGTGTTCAGAGAAGCATAATTCACAATAGCCAAAGAGTGGAAGCAACTCAAGAGTCCACCTATAGATGAATGGATAAACATATAATGGTATAAATGTTTGATGGAATATTCTTCAGCCATAGGAAGGAATCAAGTTCTGGTATATATTACATGGGTGTATGTTGAAAAAAAATATGCTAAGTGAAATAATCCAGACACAAAAGGAGAAATATCATATAATTTCACTTAGTTTAAATATCTTGAATAGGCAAATCATAGAGACAGAAAGAGGTTGTTGGAGGCTGGGGACAGGAATGAGTGGAGAATTATTCCTTAATGGTAATAGAGTTTCTAATCAGGGTGGTAAAATGTTTGTGGAAATAATGGTGGTGGTTGCACAACATTGTGAGTGTGACAAATCCTACTGAACTATAAACTTAAAAGTGGTTAGGGTCAGAGTAGCCATTTTTTCTTCCATATATCTTACCACTATTTAAAAATAATAACAATGCAATATACCCAAATCAATGAGTTGTATGGCATGTAAATTATGTCTCAATAAAGCTGTCTTGTAATAATAACTTCTGGGAACCAGATACTATGTATAGTAAGTGAGTGCTTCAGTAATACTTGTATCATTTGTTGTGAGTTAACATAACATTATTATTTGCGATGTGAGATTCATTAAGACACAAATTTACATGTGATGGAGAGCAGGTGTATTTCCTCAGTTATATATACACCAGATATAACACGATTGCTCTGCACTTGGTGCTAAGGTAGGTATTGAGACACATGTCAAGTGCTGTCCAGGTATGATTTGAGATACTAAATTCTTTCAATCATTTTTACCTTTTGTGGAGTACCTGCTATAAGGGATTGGCTATAAGGGATTACACACCAATATATGAATTTTATGTTTGGTGAAAGAATAAAAATATTAACAAAGTATATATAGTAATAGAATTTCCACTCATACACATATATTTTTCTGCCACCAACCAAATGTATATATTTTACCATCTCTAGGGATTCATTCTTTAAGGCTGAGACATTGTTTTCCAGATATCTGCTTTTAAGACATAATATATTATAGAAGTTGATTTGTGAACTAGGTTCCTGTTTCTCCATTCTCTGGTCATTTAATAAAGCTTGTGTGGTTTCAGTCTCAAAAAGAAAAAAAGACATATTAGACTATTGTCTTGTTGGTAAGATGGAACATTGTGCAGCCATAGGAAAAGTCATGTTTTAGAGGAATATTTGATGACATTGGAATCTTTAAGAATATTGAATGATGTTGAAAATATTTATAATACTTAAAGAGGCAGACTAAAAAGCTATCAGTGCAGTTCAGTCGCTTAGTTGTGTCTGACTCTTTACGACCCCAGGCACTGCAATACGCCAGGCTTCCCTGTCCATCACCAACTCCCGGAACTTACTTAAACTCATGTCCATTGAGTCAGTGATGCCATCCAATCATCTCATCCTCTGTCATCCCCTTCTCCCGCCTTCAATCTTTCCCAGCTTCAGGGTCTTTTCAAATGGGTCAGTTCTTTGCATCAGGTGGCCAGAGTATTGGAGTTTCAGCTTCAGCATCAGTCCTTCCATTGAATATCCAGGACTGATAGGATGGACTGGTTGGATCTCCTTGCAGTCCAAGGGACTCTCAAGAGTCTTCTTCAACACCACAGTTCAAAAGCATCAGTCCTTCAGTGCTCAGCTTTCTTTATGGTCCAACTCTCACATCCATACATGACTACTGGAAAAACCATAGCTTTGACTAGATGGACTGGCAATAATGGTTGGCAAATAATGTCTCTGCTTTTTAATATGCTGTCTGCTGCTGCTAAGTCACTTCAGTCGTGTCCGACTCTGTGTGACCCCATAGACGGCAGCCCACCAGGCTCCCCTGTCCCTGGGATTCTCCAGCCAAGAACACTGGAGTGGGTTGCCATTTCCTTCTCTAGTGCATCAAAGTGAAAAGTGAAAGTGAAGTTGCTCAGTTGTGTCCAACCCTCAGCGACCCCATGGACTGCAGCCCTCCAGGCTCCTCTGTCCATGGCATTTTCCAGGCCAGAGTACTGGAGTGGGGTGCCATTGCCTTCTCCAATATGCTGTCTAGGTTGGTCATAACTTTTCTTCCAAGGAGCAAGCATCTTTTAATTTCATGGCTGCAATCACCATCTGCAGTGACTTTGAAACCCCCCAAAATAAAGTCTCACTGTTTCCACTGTTTCCTCATCTATTTGCCATGAAGTGATGGGATCGGATGCCATGATCTTCATTTTCTGAATGTTGAGTTTTAACCCAGCTTTTTCACTTCTCTTTCACTTTCATCAAGAGGCTCTTTGGTTCTTCTTCACTTTCTGCCATAAATGTGGTGTCATCTGCATATCTGAGTTTATTGATATTTCTCCCAGCAATCTTGATTCCAGCTTGTGCTTCATCCAGCCCACCATTTCTCATGATGTACTACTCTACATATAAGTTAAATAAGCAGGGTGACAATGTACAGCCTTGACCATACTCCTTTCCGATTTGGAACCTGTTCCATGTCCAGTTCTAACTGTTGCTTCCTGACCTACGTACAGATTTCTCAGGAGGCAGGTCAGGTGGTCTGGTATTCCCATCTCTTGAAGAACTTTCCACAGTTTGCTGTGATCCACACAGTCAAAGGCTTTGGCATAGTCAATAAAGCAGAAGTAGATATTTTTCTGGAACTCTCTTGCTTTTTCCATGATCCAGCGGATATTGGCAATTTGATCTCTGGTTCCTCTACATTTTCTAAATTCATCTTTAACATCTAAAAGTTCACAGTTCATGTACTGCTGAAGCTTGGCTTGAAGAATTTTGAGCATCGCTCTGCCTGTTATAAATTTTATAAAACACAGGAAAGATATTTATTAGTTGCCTGTCTCTGTGTAACAAGTCACTCCTTAACCAAGTGCCTAAAGGGTGGGTTGCAAGCAGGCATCAGGTGAGGCTCCAGTCATCCAAAGACTTGATGGGAACTTGAAGACCTACTTTTGAAGCTGGTCATGCCCATGGCTGAAAAGTTGGTATTTACTGTTGGCTGGGACCCCCAGGTCCTCTCCTGTGGGATTTCTCTGTGGACTGCTTGAATATCTTCATGACCTTGCATCTGACTTCTGAGAGAAATCCTTGACTAAGATGAAAGCTGAAATGCTTTTTATGATCTTGCCTTGGGGCTTACACTCCACTATAGCTCTTGTATTCTAGTAATTATGCAAGGCCAGCCCTGAGACAGTGTCAACAAGGACCACAGAGGGCATATGAGAATCACTGGGGACCATTGGCAGGTGACTGCAAATACACAGTGAAATAAAAGTTTTTTTTTTTTTTCACACTGAAATAAAAGTTTTAAGAATGGTTAGAAATGATCTTATTTTTGGGAGGAGCTTTACTTAAAAAAAAAAATTTATGGTGAAGATACATGAGTTTTGGAATCACACACATCCAAATCAATGCAAGTTATTTTTTCAAAACCATAACTATTCCAGTGAAGACAAGCTCATCCCTGATACCTTGGTATAAAGTTGGGTTATCTATGCTTTTCTTTCTCTGATATGATCCTGTAATTAAGGAAAGGAAAATCTATATGGAAACAGGAGTGGTTTTGAAATATGGGGCATATGACTGGGAAGATGTGGCTAAAGTAGAGAGCCTGGGGTAAGCATAGCAGTATAGGGGCCCCAGTGGAGAAGGCAATGGCACCTCACTCCAGTACTCTTGCCTGGAAAATCCCATGGACAGAGGAGCCTGGTAGGCTGCAGTCCATGGGGTCGCTAAGAGTCGGACACGACTGAGCGATTTCACTTTCACTTTTCACTTTCATGCATTGGAGAAGGAAATGGCAACCCACTCCAGTGTTCTTGGCTGGAGAATCCCAGGGATAGGGGAGCCTGGTGGGCTGCCGTCTATGGGGTCGCACAGAGTCAGACACGACTGAAGCGACTTAGCAGCAGTAGCAGCAGCATAGGGGCCCCAGAGCCAGAGAGACATCAAAGAGGGTTAAGAATATTATAAAGAGTGACAAGTGCATTGAAAAGACCTTGAGCTTTCAGGTAAAGGTGGGTTTAGCATACACTTCTACTTACCTCTGCTTCCTTCTGAGAGCCTGTTAAGGCAAAATCAAAGGATTTGGGTTTCTTAAAGTCACAAATACACGATGACAATATTTTGGAAGCTGGGAAGTAGATGGTGACTAATTCAATAGTGGAAACCAGAAAATCCACCCAATTTGCCCTGGTGGTGGTGGTGGTATTAGTTGCTAAGTTATGTCCAACTCTTGCGACCCTGTGGACTGTAACCCACCAGGGTCCTCTGTCCATGGGATTTCCCAGGTAACAATACTGGAGTGGGTTGCCATTTTCTTCTCCAAGGAATCTGTACTGGAGAACTCTTCCAAGACTTGAGAATTAGTGGCACCAAGTACTGTTAAAACTGTAGATGAAGGTGAGACTAAAGGGAGGGAGACTGTTTGAAAATCTTCCTAGAAAACATTTAGATGCCCAGGTCCTCTCCCCTGATTTACACAGTACCATGCTACCAGAGGTTTACTCTCTTAAGAGGATAAAACATAGGTGTTTATATTGTGGGACCCTGGTCTTGGGATGAGGTCCAGCTGCAGGTAGACACATTCTAGGTAAAACTAGAGAATTATTTAAAAGTTGAAACCCAGCCCTCTTCTCCCACTTGACTCCCAGAACACAGTAGGCAAAGCAGAAAATATGATTGCTAATAGGTTCTGCGGAGAAGGCAATGGCACCCCACTCCAGTACTCTTGCCTGGAAAATCCTAATAGGTTCTGGGTTTTATATCTTAAGACTTGGCCGAAGAAAAAGAATGTTATGGCTCCATGTCTGAAAAATATGGGGAAGGGACCCATTAGGTTAGGGAATCATCTGCCTGAATCAGGTACTTACCCCTGAAACACTCCAATTTGGCCAAAGTGAGAGAGGTACTATGACTGGCCTAGTTAGGATCACATGCCCACCCCTGGACCAGTGAACCTTGTTCAAAAGATCAAGGAAGTTCCAAAGGTCATAGGGCCAGATGGACTTGTTGTTGAAGAGGGTGATAGAGAATGGGCATATTAGAGAGACAGTGTCCTAGATGACAACTAAAACCTCTCAGCCTCCTCTGTAGGAGGTGATGTCCTGTAAGGAACGGACCACAGCTTAAAATTCTTAAGTACTGAGAAATGAGTACACTTTACATTTTTACAATACATTATGGGTTTTCAAAGTACTTTTTCCTCTATATTTATTTCCTTTGTTTGCTTTGCTTTCCAGAAAAATCTGTGAGATAGATATTGCTATTCCCACTTTCTTGATAATTAAGGGGGACTCATCATGGTAAATGTGGTGGACTCACTCACTATACCTTAACTAGATGAAGGCAGAGCTGGTATGAGACATCTTGTCTTTTGATTCTTAGTCTTGAGCAATTCATTTTTTAGCATCACAGCGATCAGCCCAACATCACAAACTCCTAGATGATTGAGCAAGGAAGGACATTTGGAGATGCTATGTACAGGCAATAAACTGCAAGACTGTCCACAGTCTCCTATCGTCTGACCCACAATTCCCCTGCACATCAACCCCAACAAGTGTAGCATCAACAGAGGCTGGGAGAGTACTGCCAAATGCACACAGCTTGAAGGAGCCACATGACCTCCTTTTGGAACAAGACTAAAGAATTATGTTCTGGGGAGAATTTTCCATCTGTTTTCCAGATAAGGTTGATTAAAACCCAAAGATTCCATGAAAGGATGGATGAGCTGTCCCTTCTGGCCTGGTTAAGTTTGACTCACACTCCTCTGCAGAGTTCCAGCTCCGCCACACGGGGAAGGCCACTTCTTTACCTTCAGACCTCCTGAGGAGAAAGGAGTGGAGGTCCCAGGTGTGAGCCCTACCCTGCACTAAGCACCTTGCTCAAGTAGGAAGGGTGGCACTTTTGTTGCAGACCAGCTGGGTAACAGCCTCACGTGCATCTCATTTACCCTTTTGATGCGGGAAGAGCAGAGAAGTGTATTTCTCTTCGCCAGTTCTTGTCTCGCTTCCACTTCACTCATGCTCTTTCCTCCTGATCTAGCTTTTTCAGTTCCCTTTGTTATTTTTAGTATAAAGAACTTTCATGCAGTCACTTTTAAGGCTTCAGAAAAATAGTTAAAAGAAGTTGAGTTGGGGAGCATTGTCTGATCCTCTTATCTGTGTGTGTAAACTCAGTCCTGAATATTCACTGGAAGGACTGATGCTGAAGCTGAAACTCCAGTCTTTTGGCCACCTGATGCGAAGAGCTGACTCAGTGGAAAAGACCCTGATGCTGGGAAAGATTGAAGGCAGGAGGAGAAGGGGACGACAGAGGATGAGATGGTTGGATGGCATCACTGACGCGATGGACATGAGTTTGAGCAAGCTCCTGGAGTTGGTGATGGACAGGGAGGCCTGGTGTGCTGCAGTCCATGGGGTCGCAAAGAGCTGGACACAAATGACTGAGTGACTGAACTGAACTGAAACACACACACACACACACTGTTACACACACATATCCGACACCTGGGGAACTGAATGGATTAAAAATGGATCCATCTCTTGTTTGTTATTTAATGATAGTCTTTGCATTTTCATGGTGAATTCAGACAATTAACACTGTGGGTTTTTAGGTATTTTTTGTTTTCTGTTTACCATTCTTTTCCTTTCCTGCTTTCTTTTGGATTTTTTGTTTTCTGTCTTCCAGTTTCTCCCCTCTCGTGTTTTGAGCATTATGTTGTCTATTTCTTTTCTTTTAGTAGTTATACTTAAAATTTTAAAACACATATTTGATTGAGCAAAGCCTAATGTTAATATGTTCATATTAACATCATAACATCTTCTAAATAATATAAAGATATCTTCTGAATATCATAAAAATCTTAGAAGCCTGTAATTATGCTTTCATGCTCCCCTCTCTCATGTTATTACAGTTGAACATTTTAGCCCAATATAAAAAACCAATTCTGTTGAGGTATAATGGATATATAATAAATGGCACATAATAAAAATATACAATTTGATGTCTTGATGTGTATATATCCATATATGTATCACCACAATAAAGATAGTAGTCATTCACTTGAAAATAAAACACTGGTCAAGTTCACACATGAACATACCTGGTTGCATGTAAACTTGTTTTACTTAAGGAGTTCTGTCACTTCTGAACAGAAGGAACTAAGATTATCATTGTTCATCCAAGCCCGCTAAGCATTCTGCTAAATTCTTTATGTCAATTATTTCTCACTTTTTTCTTTCTTTTTCAGTAAAAAAACTTCTTAAAATTATGAAATACTATAACACATTTACAGAAGACTTGGAATATATGGAATGAAGTTACATATAGTTCCACTATATCATTTCTTTATTGTCATTACTTTTTAATTATTAAAAAATGCAGGATTAGTATAAGTGAATGTACTCGATATCAAACGAATAGTATAAAAGAGGAAAGACTTGCAATCCTCTTTTTTTTGTTCAGAGTAGTTACATGTTTATTGCTGGTTGTTACTGTAGCTATTTTCTATGCAGTTGAAAACAAAAATACGTTATGGAGAGTTTTTTGGCTTAAAACAATAATTTATGCATGCTGTTTTTATAGAGCTTGCTTTTGTCATTCGTTACATCGAAGCTGTCTTCGCATCCATCCTTCTCATGGCTGCATGATTTATTCAGTATTGAGTTAATGTATTGTGATTATTTTGATCAGTCATCACCGACTCAATNTTGGCTTAAAACAATAATTTATGCATGCTGTTTTTATAGAGCTTGCTTTTGTCATTCGTTACATCGAAGCTGTCTTCCCATCCATCCTTCTCATGGCTGCATGATTTATTCAGCATTGAGTTAATGTATTGTGATTATTTTGATCAGTCATCACCGACTCAATGGACATGAGTCTGAGCAAGCTCCAGGAGATGGTGAAGGACAGGAAAGCCTGGTGTGCTACTGTCCATGGGGTCACAAAGAGTCAGACTGAGTGACTGAACAGCAACAACCCCTTTTTTTGGGTTGTTTCCCTTTTATTGTGGTTATTACAGGTGTTGTATGGAACTTGTCTTATGTCTAGAGACAACAGGAGACTTCCCTGTAGCTCAAACAGTAAAGAGTCTGCCTGCGAGGCAGGAGACCAGGGTTCAGTCCCCGGGTTGGGAAGCTCCTCTGGAGGAGGGAATGGCAATCCACTCCAGTATTCTTGCCTGGAGAATTCTATGGACAGAGAAGCCTGGCTGACTATAGTCCATGGGGTTGCAAAGTGTCGGACATGACACAGTGACTAACACAGTATGTCTATCCTTGTGCATTTATTGAATATTTTTATAGGATAAAACTCTGAAGTGCAATGCATTATTCCAACCCACATAGCCACCTTTTGAGCTGGGTATTATCATTTCCTTTTTACAATTGAGGAATCTTACACAGGTCTTCCTCTGCTTACAATGGGGTTATGTCCCAATTAGCCCAGTATAAACTGAAACTATCACAAGCGGAAAATGGATTTAATACACTGCACCGCCTGAACATCATAGTTTAGCCTAGCCTAACTTAAACGTGCTGAGACCACTTACATTAACCTATAGTCAGGCACAGTCATTTAACACACAGCCTATTTTTGTTGAGTGTTTCATGTAGTTGATTGAATAGTGTATGGAAAGTGGAAAATGAATGGTTGTAGAAGTTCAGAATGGTGTTAAGTATGGGTTATTTCTTCTTGATCACTCAGCTGACTGGGAGTTGCAGCTCGCCACNTTTTTTTTTTTTTAACATAACCTGACTTTCCTAGGAATGTAACTATTGTATAAATCAAAGAATGGCTGCATTGTATTTTGTTGAAAGGTTATCAAGAGTTGTTCACCACGTTAGAAAATCGTGCTGTAAATGGCAGTGGCCTTGTGCTAGTTGAGTCATCTCCTGCATCTGTCTGCAGCCTTGGCATTTCCATGTGTAGCTGCCAGCATCTCACTGCTTTATCACAACCTACTTGATAAAACTGCTGCCTGTGTCTATGCTTAGTAAGAGACATATTAATTCATTGTAAGTTATTAATGTCTTCTCTACAAGTAACATTTTGAATCCCTTTAAAAATACATATTTAGGGGGAGTTCCCTGGTGGCCTAGTGGTTAGGTTTCTGGGCTTTCACTGCTGTCCTGGGTTCAGTCCTTGGTTGGGGACTTGAGATCCTACAAGTAGGGTGGTGCAGCAAAATATATCTATATATTACATATATAATATATACACACATATAGGTACATATAAACATTGTAATCTACAACATTTGTTTCTGGATTGAAGAACATTTGTTATAAGAATGATTGTTTTCACAAGGGCTAGTTGAGTCTGAGATGTTTTGCTTATTTATTTTTGGCTGTGCTGGGTCTTCACTGCTACTTGGACTTCAGTTGCAGTGAGCGGGGGCTACTCTCCAGCTGCAGTGAGCAGGCTCCTCATTGCCGTGGCTTCTCTAGTTGCAGAGCACGGGCTCTAGGGGGCACAGGCGGCAGTGGCTGTGGCACATGGGCTCAAAGCTTCAGCCCCTGGACACAGGCTTAGCAGCTGTGGCACGTGAGCTTAGTCGCTCCGAGGCATGTGGGATCTTCCCAGACCAGGGATCGAGCCCATGTCTCCTGCATTGGCAGGCGGATTCTTTTTCACTGAGCCATGAGGGAAGCCCACGTCTAAGATGTCTGAGGTGGTCCCTCTTCCTTACTAGTGACATGGAACACTTTGCTAACATGGGCCCCCAGCGCTCTGGCCAAAAGCTATACAAGTTGAAGAAAAGGCCTTCAGTCAAAGAGTGGAGAGGAGTTGCGAAGAATTCATCACGTAAAGAAGCTGAGGGAGGACACTAACAAGCTGGTCAGCAGTACATTTGATGAAATGAGACATCTTACGCCTATCCTTTGATCAAAGTGATTTCCTGTTGTAGAGCCCGCAAACCCTTGAATGCTCTGAATTTTGTATGACCCCTAGGACTATGGGTGAAGGAGCTTAGCGAGTTTCACATGAAGAATTTGTATTGCATATATACAAAATGTATTCAATATATCAGAAACCAAGCCAAACTAATNGACATCTTACGCCTATCCTTTGATCAAAGTGATTTCCTGTTGTAGAGCCCGCAAACCCTTGAATGCTCTGAATTTTGTATGACCCCTAGGACTATGGGTGAAGGAGCTTAGCGAGTTTCACATGAAGAATTTGTATTGCATATATACAAAATGTATTCAATATATCAGAAACCAAGCCAAACTAATGGCAAGTTTGGGTGTGGATATGTGACATAATTTGGCCAGTGAGATATATGGGTACATCTACTGAGGGACTTTAATGAAAGGAGGAGATAGCATCTTTTCTACCTTGGGGAATTGTTTTCTTTTATCATATGCCCGGCTGTTAAGAAAAGGAAGTCTGAGAACTAAGTCTACACACTTAGTAGAATAGGATAGAAAGGACCTGGTCTTTGGTAATATAGTTGTGCCATTAAGTAGCCAAGTCTAGGGCCACCTCTCATTTGCCTTTAAACTCCCAGTAAATCTGCTGATATGATGTGAGACTATGACTAAGTCATTGTCGTTTCTTTTGTTGATAATATTTACCTTCTCAGACAAAATAGAACAAACTAAACCAAAATCTTTTCCATGGGGATGGTCTTGATCCCTGTCTCCTGTACAACGTCACGAATCTCATTCCATAGTTCATCAGGCACTCTATCTATCAGATCTAGGCCCTTAAATCTATTTCTCANATAATTAAGGGGGACTCATCATGGTAAATGTGGTGGACTCACTCACTATACCTTAACTAGATGAAGGCAGAGCTGGTATGAGACATCTTGTCTTTTGATTCTTAGTCTTGAGCAATTCATTTTTTAGCATCACAGCGATCAGCCCAACATCACAAACTCCTAGATGATTGAGCAAGGAAGGACATTTGGAGATGCTATGTACAGGCAATAAACTGCAAGACTGTCCACAGTCTCCTATCGTCTGACCCACAATTCCCCTGCACATCAACCCCAACAAGTGTAGCATCAACAGAGGCTGGGAGAGTACTGCCAAATGCACACAGCTTGAAGGAGCCACATGACCTCCTTTTGGAACAAGACTAAAGAATTATGTTCTGGGGAGAATTTTCCATCTGTTTTCCAGATAAGGTTGATTAAAACCCAAAGATTCCATGAAAGGATGGATGAGCTGTCCCTTCTGGCCTGGTTAAGTTTGACTCACACTCCTCTGCAGAGTTCCAGCTCCGCCACACGGGGAAGGCCACTTCTTTACCTTCAGACCTCCTGAGGAGAAAGGAGTGGAGGTCCCAGGTGTGAGCCCTACCCTGCACTAAGCACCTTGCTCAAGTAGGAAGGGTGGCACTTTTGTTGCAGACCAGCTGGGTAACAGCCTCACGTGCATCTCATTTACCCTTTTGATGCGGGAAGAGCAGAGAAGTGTATTTCTCTTCACCAGTTCTTGTCTCGCTTCCACTTCACTCATGCTCTTTCCTCCTGATCTAGCTTTTTCAGTTCCCTTTGTTATTTTTAGTATAAAGAACTTTCATGCAGTCACTTTTAAGGCTTCAGAAAAATAGTTAAAAGAAGTTGAGTTGGGGAGCATTGTCTGATCCTCTTATCTGTGTGTGTAAACTCAGTCCTGAATATTCACTGGAAGGACTGATGCTGAAGCTGAAACTCCAGTCTTTTGGCCACCTGATGCGAAGAGCTGACTCAGTGGAAAAGACCCTGATGCTGGGAAAGATTGAAGGCAGGAGGAGAAGGGGACGACAGAGGATGAGATGGTTGGATGGCATCACTGACGCGATGGACATGAGTTTGAGCAAGCTCCTGGAGTTGGTGATGGACAGGGAGGCCTGGTGTGCTGCAGTCCATGGGGTCGCAAAGAGCTGGACACAAATGACTGAGTGACTGAACTGAACTGAAACACACACACACACACACTGTTACACACACATATCCGACACCTGGGGAACTGAATGGATTAAAAATGGATCCATCTCTTGTTTGTTATTTAATGATAGTCTTTGCATTTTCATGGTGAATTCAGACAATTAACACTGTGGGTTTTTAGGTATTTTTTGTTTTCTGTTTACCATTCTTTTCCTTTCCTGCTTTCTTTTGGATTTTTCGTTTTCTGTCTTCCAGTTTCTCCCCTCTCGTGTTTTGAGCATTATGTTGTCTATTTCTTTTCTTTTAGTAGTTATACTTAAAATTTTAAAACACATATTTGATTGAGCAAAGCCTAATGTTAATATGTTCATATTAACATCATAACATCTTCTAAATAATATAAAGATATCTTCTGAATATCATAAAAATCTTAGAAGCCTGTAATTATGCTTTCATGCTCCCCTCTCTCATGTTATTACAGTTGAACATTTTAGCCCAATATAAAAAACCAATTCTGTTGAGGTATAATGGATATATAATAAATGGCACATAATAAAAATATACAATTTGATGTCTTGATGTGTATATATCCATATATGTATCACCACAATAAAGATAGTAGTCATTCACTTGAAAATAAAACACTGGTCAAGTTCACACATGAACATACCTGGTTGCATGTAAACTTGTTTTACTTAAGGAGTTCTGTCACTTCTGAACAGAAGGAACTAAGATTATCATTGTTCATCCAAGCCCGCTAAGCATTCTGCTAAATTCTTTATGTCAATTATTTCTCACTTTTTTCTTTCTTTTTCAGTAAAAAAACTTCTTAAAATTATGAAATACTATAACACATTTACAGAAGACTTGGAATATATGGAATGAAGTTACATATAGTTCCACTATATCATTTCTTTATTGTCATTACTTTTTAATTATTAAAAAATGCAGGATTAGTATAAGTGAATGTACTCGATATCAAACGAATAGTATAAAAGAGGAAAGACTTGCAATCCTCTTTTTTTTGTTCAGAGTAGTTACATGTTTATTGCTGGTTGTTACTGTAGCTATTTTCTATGCAGTTGTAAACAAAAATACGTTATGGAGAGTTTTTTGGCTTAAAACAATAATTTATGCATGCTGTTTTTATAGAGCTTGCTTTTGTCATTCGTTACATCGAAGCTGTCTTCCCATCCATCCTTCTCATGGCTGCATGATTTATTCAGCATTGAGTTAATGTATTGTGATTATTTTGATCAGTCATCACCGACTCAATGGACATGAGTCTGAGCAAGCTCCAGGAGATGGTGAAGGACAGGAAAGCCTGGTGTGCTACTGTCCATGGGGTCACAAAGAGTCAGACTGAGTGACTGAACAGCAACAACCCCTTTTTTTGGGTTGTTTCCCTTTTATTGTGGTTATTACAGGTGTTGTATGGAACTTGTCTTATGTCTAGAGACAACAGGAGACTTCCCTGTAGCTCAAACAGTAAAGAGTCTGCCTGCGAGGCAGGAGACCAGGGTTCAGTCCCCGGGTTGGGAAGCTCCTCTGGAGGAGGGAATGGCAATCCACTCCAGTATTCTTGCCTGGAGAATTCTATGGACAGAGAAGCCTGGCTGACTATAGTCCATGGGGTTGCAAAGTGTCGGACATGACACAGTGACTAACACAGTATGTCTATCCTTGTGCATTTATTGAATATTTTTATAGGATAAAACTCTGAAGTGCAATGCATTATTCCAACCCACATAGCCACCTTTTGAGCTGGGTATTATCATTTCCTTTTTACAATTGAGGAATCTTACACAGGTCTTCCTCTGCTTACAATGGGGTTATGTCCCAATTAGCCCAGTATAAACTGAAACTATCACAAGCGGAAAATGGATTTAATACACTGCACCGCCTGAACATCATAGTTTAGCCTAGCCTAACTTAAACGTGCTGAGACCACTTACATTAACCTATAGTCAGGCACAGTCATTTAACACACAGCCTATTTTTGTTGAGTGTTTCATGTAGTTGATTGAATAGTGTACGGAAAGTGGAAAATGAATGGTTGTAGAAGTTCAGAATGGTGTTAAGTATGGGTTATTTCCTCTTGATCACTCAGCTGACTGGGAGTTGCAGCTCGCCACAGCAGCTCAGCATCACTCGAGAGTATCAGAGTGCATACTGCTAGCCTATTGTTGTTCAGTTGGTAAGTCATATCCAATTCTTTGTGACCCCATGAACTGCAGCACACCAGGCTTCCCTGCCCTTCATTATCTCCCAGAGTTGGCTCAAACTCATGTCCATCAAGTCGATGATGCCATCTGACCATCGCATCCTTTGTCACCCCCTTCTCCTGCCCTCAATCTTTCCCAGCATCAGAGTCTTTTCCAGTGAGTCGGCTCTTTGCATCAGGTGGCCAAAGGATTGGAGCTTCAGCTTCAGCATCAGCCCTTCCAATGACTATTCAGGGTTGCTTTCCTTTAGGATTGAGTGGTTTGATCTCCTTGCAGTCCAAGGAACTCTCAAGAGTCTTCTCCATTACCACAGTTCAAAAGCATTAATTCTTCAGCACTCAGCTTTCTTTTTGGTCCAACTGTCACATCCGTACATGACTACTGGAAAAACCATAGCTTTGACTATGTGGACCTTTGTCAGCAAAGTAATGTCTCTGCTTTTTAATATGCCGTCTAGGTTGGTCATAGCTTTTCTTCCAAGGAGCAAGCTTGTTTTAATTTCATGGCTGCAGTCACCATCCGCAGTAATTTTGGAGCTCAAGAAAATGAAATCTGACACTGTTTCCACTTTTTCCCCATCTACTTGCCAAGAAGTGATGGAACTGGATGCCATGATCTTAGTTTTTTGAATATTGAGTTTTAAGCCAGCTTTTTCACTCTCCTTTTTCACCTTCATCAAGAGGCTGTTTAGTTCTTCTTCACTTTCTGGCA
Organism: Oreotragus oreotragus; assembly: GCA_006410675.1. NCBI lineage: Eukaryota > Metazoa > Chordata > Mammalia > Artiodactyla > Bovidae > Oreotragus > Oreotragus oreotragus. The sequence goes on from SJYX01005364.1 coordinate 46,754, forward strand.
TAAGGTCAAAACTCAGAATTCAAAGTATGGTTTCTACTGAATGTATATAGCTTTCACAACACCATAAAGTCAAAAATTTGCAAGTCAAGCCATCATAAATCAGGGGGCGCCTGTACTTGAAGGGTTAAGTGACTTATTCAGCTAGTGAGTGACTGATTAGGGAATGAGAATCCTGATTTTCCAGTTCTCCAATGTGCCAAAATCCTCACAACTCACTGTACTGCCTCTCCTCCTAGTTTGGAAAATGGCTAAAAAAGAAAAAAAACTTATTAATGTTGGAATTGTCAGGAGGAAAAATGGGGATTTTCAGCTAATAGTAGTCCTATGGAATTAGATTGCGGGGGACATATTTCAGGCAAGTTAGAGTTTCACTTGGCCCCTCTGCTGAGGACACTAATGTCAGAGTTGCGGGGCTATTTTAAGCACCTCTGGAGGGGTTGTGAAAGAACCTGTCTTTCACAGGCAGCTAGGAATTGCTTGCCTACTTTTTTGTTCTCAAGAAAAGGACACAGACCATCTAGGCCAATAAGTTGGGTCCAAAATTGGACTCATGTTTATTTTACTTAACAAATGTGTTCTTGAATAATATGAGTTGAATTTTGGTTGGTCGAATGCCATTTTTAATGAACCAGGGCACACAGATTTCTTGTAATCCTGCAATGAGTAGCTTCCTAAAACAAAGAATGCTTTGGTAATGTGAACAATTTTCCCTTAATTCATGTTGAATAGAACTTTTTTTTTCTTTCCTTTGGGCAAGGAACTCTATGCTCAGTTGTTGGTATTTTAAATTGTGTTGGCTGGTATAGCCATATTAGTTAATGGTCATGTGGAATATATATGCTGTTAAAATACAGACTAGCATAGTCCAAACTTTCACTCCAAAATCCCAAACCAAATGACATGGTGAAACTACATAATTTAGAAGCGATGATTTGTGATAAACATCTAATGTCAGAAAGAGTGTAGTTATACACCTGGGGTGCTCCTACTGTTATATTTGGATTGTGGGCCCCATCCCTCCCTCACTGAGATGGCATGTGGAAGAGCTGGCCCTTCAGTTACTAAGGCCACAGTCCAGAAAATAAGAAATAAGCGAGGGCACTCCTGACCCTTTTCCACCTAAGCACTAATTTCTAGTCCAACATTAACATTTTTGTTCTTCCTATCAGTTCATTTTTGCTCATACATGTTTATAAAAATCAATCAGCAAGAGATTCTGCAACTGGAATGGGCTCTAGAGTTCATGGAATTTTTGGTGTATGCAGATAAGAAGGGCTGAAGTGAAGTGAAAGTCATTCAGTCGTGTCTGACTCTGTGACCCCTTGGATTGTAGCCTGCAGGCTCTTCTGTCCATGGAATTCTCCAGGCAAGAACACTGGAGTGGGTAGCAGTTCCCTTCTCTAGGGGATCTTCCCAACCCAGGGATTGAACCCAGGTCTCCCACATTGTAGGCAGATTCTTTACCAACTGAACTACCAGGGAAGCCCAAGAATACAGGAATGGGTAACCTTTTTCTTCTCCAAGGGATCCTTCCAACCCAGGGATCAAACTGGTGTCTTCTGCATTGCACTCCAATATTTTGACAACCTGATGCAAAGAACTGACTCATTGGAAAAGATCCTGATGCTGGGAAAGATTGAAGGCGGGAGGAGAAGGGGATGACAGAGGATGAGATGGTTGGATGGCATCACCAACACAATGGACGTGAGTTTGAGAAAGCTCCGAGAGTTGGTGATGGACAGGGAAGTGTGGCGTGCTGCAAAGAACTGAACAAGACTGAATGACTGAACTGAACTCAACTGCATTGCAGGCGGATTCTTTACCAGCTAAGCTATCCAGGGAAGCGAGAGAAATAGATTCTAACTCTTAACTTTGGCCAGTTTTAGTGATTTGGCTTAATATGCTTTGGTTTAAAAAAAAAAGTTATTATTCTACGTGAAAATCAAGCAAAATATTCAACACAAATGATTTAGTTAATATGCCTAGTAGGGCAGGATTCTGCAAATGAATAATCTTGATCCTCTAAGTTTACATTTATCAGTCTTTTAAAGGCCTTGACCCTTGCATTGCTTTCAGTTTAGTCTTGAGAAAATAAGTGAGAGTTCAGAGTAAAATGAATAACTTTGAAATCCCAATAATTCCACTTCTGGAGATCTATACTTTGGAAATAAAAGCACCAGAAACTAAGATGTATGTGCTAGAATGTTTAGTGCAGCACTGTTTATAGGGACAAAACGCTAAGAGCGTCTTTAGTGTTCAGCAATAAGGTGAATAAACTATATCACTACAGTAGAAGGAGTACAAAACTGTTAAGAAAATAAAGCTATGTTACTGATAGTGAAGCCAGTATATGTAACCATGATACACTGTGATAGGGGAAGATCAAATTACAGATTATTTTTTAATGGACAGTTAGAGCCCTATGTATGTATGTATGGATGAGATGCATTTCTCATAGGTGTGTGTCATCTCAGTGAGAGAGAGGAGTTCTACAATAACATATTTTATTTATTTATTTGTAGTATTTCCCTTACATATATCTGTATTTGTCTATGATGGGCATTATTGCTTTTTAAGTTTAAATATTTTGTAAGTTAAAAAATTCACACAGGCATCTGTTTCTCTTATAGTGTAAAAGGAAACAAGAGCTTTCTTCCAAGTTATAAGGTAGTTTTCCTGACCATTAGAATATATATTTTTAAAAAAGTGTTCATAAGCATTCAAATACCTATTGAAGCCTCACCACTTAGGTTGCTATTTTCAGCTATATTAACTTATGCTCTCCTGCATTGATTGCTCACGACCATGTGTTTATTTCCACAAGCCAAGACGCTTTGGCTGACTTTCTTACTTCCTATGGTTCTATTAGGAAACAGCACCCGTCTCAGCTCTGACCCTTCCCCTGCACTTGCCTCTCAGTTTGAGAGTTTCAGTTCAGTTCAGTTCAGCCGCTCAGTGCTCAGACGTGTCCGACTCATTGCGACCCCGTGAATCACAGCACGCCAGGCCTCCCTGTCCATCACCAACTCCCAGAGTTCACTCAGACTCACGTCCATCGAGTCAGTGATGCCATCCAGCCATCTCATCCTCTGTCGTCTCCTTCTCCTCCTGCCCTCAATCCCTCCCAGCATCAAAGTCTTTTCCAATGAGTCTCTATTGCCTTTCATTGATAAGAATGGCAATCACCAAGAAAAGCCCTGAGAACAAACACTCCTTATTTAATTAAAATATGAAGGAAAACTGGAACCGTTCCTACCACTTTTTAATGTGCTTCTAAAAGGGCTTTCTTAGTTGACCCCCTGTGATCTGCAAATAAGAAAATCCTATAGCAAGAATGTTAGATTCTCATTTCGCAGCAGGTTCCCACTCTTGTGGTTGCCTTTTTGTTTTTCCAGGAAGTCATAGAAAGGAATATCTTATCCAAAGGCATTCTACACACAAAGGGTGAAAGTAAGCCTGAGATGCAGTCGAAAGTTTCAGCAAAGAGAGTGCAAGTAAATCATGGCAATATTTGATCAAGGGTATGATAAATAGAAATGAGGTTAGAAGCTCAGGCCTCACAGATTTAGAGCCCACAGGTGGTGGTGGCTGGATTAAAGCTTGAGCAAGTAGTTTGGTACTAAAGACTGGAAAATAGGGCGTGTGGTCAGCCAGCTGGCTTTGAGTAAAACGGTAAATTAAAGATAAGAAGTGATTTAAGTAAAACATTGACACTGGTTAGAATTATGTATAATTTTGAGCAAATGGATTTGGTATCAGAATAGTATGGCTGCTGTATAGTATAACCATGGTGTAAAAATAAATTCATTCATTCCTTCCGAAAGTGTCCACCATCATCTTCCAGCCCAGGCCAGTGGGCTGTGATGGGAACCCAGGACGGCTTAGCAGACTTACAGGAGTCCAGCAAGAGCAGAGCAACGAGAAACTAGAGAGAAGTGGGTCCGCGGGGCCCTATAGTTTGCATATAAGAATAAGAGGGTTTGGAGTTTCTAACTATGCTTCTCCTGTGATTCCTAGGAAGATCAAACTGTGCCCCACTTCGTGCATTTGGCTATCACATTACAAGAAAAAAAAAATTTTAATATTTCCTTTGCCTCATTTATCCCCGAATCAGCTTTGTGTTTTATGCTTTGATATAACAGTGATGCTGACACAAATAGGAAGGAAACCATAAATGTGAAAACCGTCCTTTTATTATTTTCTACATACCAAATGGTTCTCAGGAAAATGCATAGCGACAGCCTTGGGGCTTTTGTTTATCTATTTATATTTATTTATCTACTTATTTTTTACTCTAAACAACTTTTTTCAAGAACTAAAAGAATTCTGGAAACTGCAGTGGCATTAAAGTTAATATTATCATTAATCTGTGGTATATAGTGATGAGATCTTCAAAGATTGATGAAATTTGCTGTCAAGTCAGGGTTTTGAAAGAAGACTCTTAGTGGGGGAAGTTACTGTATAAGCAGTTATGCTAAGTAAGGTGTTTTGTGCTACGAATACTTAATTTTCCTTCCTGTTTTTTTTTTTTTAATTGAATATAGCTTTAGCTAGCATGGTCTAAGAAGCTGCACTAAGAGATCTGAGAAGCTTAGATGGAGGGAAAAATGTTGCATTAAGATAAATTTAAACAAATTAGATTGAGTAAATGCAGCTCTACTAATATGTAATGTGTTTTTTAAAAGTAAATGAAATTTTTAAAAAAAAAAAAAAAGAGGGAAAAGAGAGAAGAGATTGGCAGGAAAAAGAGATACTGAAAGGGGAAGGCTATTTTCATTCTGGATTGATTTGCACAGAAATTTGGGAGTTCCTCCTGGGATGGTGTGTAGAATGGGGGCACAGAGGATGGGGTTTGAGGGCACCTTCTGCTGAGGCCTCCTCTGCTAGAGACTGTCCTTATTTATTCTCCTCTTCGTTTTTCTACAGCCCTATCTTCAGTTTATGAATGGCTGGGTTCCAAAGGTTCACTTGTAAATCAGTTATTGGGAACTCAGGATATTTTTAACCCAGAGAAGTATTATGCACAGAAACAATGGTTTTTAAAAATATTTCTTTTACTTATTTGGCTGTGCCAGGTCTTAGCTGTGGCACTCTGGGTCTTCACTGCAGCATGCGGGATCTAGTTCCCTGACCAGGGGTTGAACTCGGGCCCCCTGTGCTGGCAGCATGGAATCTTAGCCACTGGGAAGTCCTAGAAGCAATGTTATAAATGCCACTCAGTCTAGCAGACCACCTCACGACCACTGAACCACTATCACTGGCTGAAATAGCACACGTTTGCAATGGACAAGGGTAGCAGGCTACTGTTGTGATGCTAATGATTAGATCTTAAAGTGCCATGCAGTTTACTTGGCTGTTATGCTTGAGGATAAGCAGGGTAAGCTAGAAAAGGACAAGCAAGTCTCTGAAACGTTCTCTGACTGCCAAATCATTTTGTGGGGTAAATGTGCAGGGTTTGGAGTCAGACGGTTGCATTCTAAATGTCTCTTTCTTTGCTGCTTCCTAGCTGTGGGTAGGGAGAAGGCAATGGCAACCCACTCCAGTACTCTTGCTTGGAAAATCTCATGGATGGAGGAGCCTGGTAGGCTGCAGTCCTTGGGGTCGCTAGGAGTCGGACACGACTGAGCGACTTCACTTTCTTTTTCATGCATTGGACAAGGAAATGGCAACCCACTCCAGTGTTCTTGCCTGGAGAATCCCAGGGACAGGGGAGCCTAGTGGGCTGCCGTCTCTGGGGTCACACAGAGTCGGACACGACTGAAGCGACTTAACAGCAGCAGCAGCAGCTGTGGGCAGATTAGTTAATCTTGTTAACGGTCCTCTGGAGATAATAAGTACCTCCATAGAGCATTGCTGTGAGAATTCAAGGAGCATTTTAAGCAGGTGATAATTTATTATAAACTATTAATAATATATTAATATAGTACATTATAATATCAATATATGCTGATTGTTGTGATAAATATTTGTTGTTATTCCTTACATATGGCTTTCTACATATTCCACTTTTCTCCTGGAGGAGTTATAAACCTTGAAGGTAGAGATTTTTGTCACACACTGATGAATCCCTAAATGCAATGTACATTGAACACAAGACATTTTATTTTCTCATTTATTGACAATGGTTTACTTAGTTCAAGGGCTTTGGCAGGTAAAAACTCTACTCTGATTCTTCACAATTTCTTTCTACTCTGATTTTTCACAGTTTCTCTCTGTAACTGGCATGTAGCTTGTGTGGTTCTTACAGCTGATTGTGATTATGTATTTATTTTGACTCACACATGGTGAAAAGGGAAAAAAAGGGAAGAACAAGAAGGTGAAAGAAGATCCCTTATGATTCTTAGACAAATGATGGAAGGAAAAAAAAGGAGAGAAAGGGCCCCCAAAGTACATGTATCTGAGGAAGCAGTGACCAGGTAGAATTTACTAAACCCAAGAAATACAAGAGTAACATTGCATATGAGGTTCCCTGAAAATAAGGTGGGGTGAGGATGCAGCATAGCGGTGGTACCTCAAGTTGACCAGCAGGAGGTGTGTCACCAGCTTGGAGCAGCTTGTATGGAGCCTGGCACCTAGCAGATGGAGAGGGGGGCAGCGGGCAGGGCTGGGGGAAGTAAAGGGCTGTGCAATGCCACTCATCTGCAGAGACCAAGGTTCTGAAAGAGAAAAGAGAAAACTCGGTTTAAAGACTCTAACATCTGGAACTGTAACATCGCCATTATTATTTTCATTAAAATTTTTTATGAATTAAATAGATTTCTGCTTTTAAAAGGTCTCTAAGGAAACATTTGCAGTTCTGGCAGCCCTGGATATCTAAATGCTAGCAACATCTATTTTGTGAAATACAAAGCATATGCTGGTACCTACAATGGATCCCCGATATATAGATCTATTTATTCAAGCTTTTATAATTTCATATTACATTTTCACCTTTACATTTTTATTTGAAACAAAAAAGGCAAAACTGGCACTTGATGAGATCGCTTTCCTTTCTTTACGTGAAAATTTTCATCTGAAAGATCATGGATGTGATAATAGTTTAAATATCTACACTTTCTCCTGAATAATCAACTTATGAAAATGTTATTCTTATTTAATTTTCTTTCTAAGTGGCGTGGGCACCTAGCAGTAAACAAATAAAACTGGACTTGATTTGTTCTCATTGCAATGGTTTTGGAGCAGAAGCTTGTGGAGGCTGTTCTATCTCCCACAAAGCCTGCTCAGAGTGGAGTTCAAGGGGTGGAGGTCACCCACAGCCTCTTCCTTCTTGTCAGGAAGCAGTGAGCGGGCAGCCTGCAGAGGAATACCAGAACGAATCATAGAATCATTTCAGTGGATGTGGAGCAAGGGAAAACAAATCTTGCTGCTCTTCCCAGAGAGAAGGCAGTGGATCTGTCATCAGAGCTCCAGGTGGTGAAACCCTTGCCCTGTTCATCACACTACCTTGTATATAAAGGTGTTGGTTGAGAAGTTTATTCCTTGTTAGTTTAGGGGGTTCCTAGAAAGAGAATTATGGACTTGAAGTCTCTTTGACTGACTGAAAGAGAGAAAGAAAGGAAGGAAGGAAGGGAAAGGAAAGAAGAGAGAAAGAATGAAAGAAAAAGAGAGAGGGGGAGGAAGGACCTAAAGGCTAGAGAAAAGGCAGTTCAGGGAGTCTAAGATTCCCTGGGTATTGCTCTAAGATGAGAATTCTAGATTCAAATACCATCTTCCTATTTCTCTGCTTTAAAACTCTGCTCAGGGAAAGGTTTAGGAACCTAGAACGTTCACTTTGTTCGGACCTGGAGCATTTCTCTACACAGAGGGGAGAAGAGGGTTGATGTTACCCTCCGCCACAAAGAAATAAATGGCCTAAGTTGTGTAGGAAACAACAGATGTGTCTTGGGTCCCCTGGTCTCCAGGAGGCAGGCGAGTCACCAGCTCAAGAACAACCCAGAGCACAAAGCCCTCCTCAGGGATGGAGTCTGGTGACCGTCTCTGAGCTGTCAGTGACCCAGTGGCCACTCCTGTGCTCCGCCCCTGCTTGTCTCCATACAGGCGGCCATGACGGGTTCTCCAGGTTCTTTGAGCTGTACACGCCCTGTGGCTAAGCCATAGAGCAGGGCTTTGTTCCCTTTCCACTCCCAACTTGTGGGTAAGGCAGAGAACTTGTACTGCCCTGGCCTTCAGAAGGGATCAAGGTCATCCCAGTGTTTAAACGACTGAATGACTGAATCAGATGTACCACCTCAAATTCTCAAATTCAGAAGTAAGTTCTGAAAGATTTCAGGACCTTTCTTGTAACATTACCGTGAATATTATGAACCCACTCTGCAAACCTCCCAGACCTAGTGCTCCTTGCTATGAGAGAACATCCAGGTTATAAAGTCAAAGTACGTATACACACAAATATAAATTTTTATGAAATTTCTGTAAGGGAGGTATCTGTCCCTTAGACAATAAATCAGCTGGATTTTTCAGTGTAATGGCTGTGATACCTTTGTGATACTGAATGTGCGCAGTAGCTCTTTGCCACCTGGTGAACTGTAGCCTGGAGGATTAATGTTAGGAGCCAGGTTAACGTTAGATACCAGGATCCTTGGTCCATGGAGTTTTTCAGAGAAGAATACTGGAGTGGGTTGCCATTACTAAAACTATTTCTCAGTTTACTAAACCAACCTTCAGTAGACATACACACAATTTGGTTACCTGGACTGATACTTAGAACTACTCCTGGAAAACAACAGCAGGCCTGCTGACTTCACAAGCATGTGTTAAAAGCAAACTGAGAATGCATGAAGAATGAAGAGGATGAGATGGTTGGATGGCATCACCGACTCAATGGACATGAGTCTGAGTAAACTCCAGGAGTTGGTGATGGACAGGGAGGCCTGGCGTGCTGTGGTCCATGGGGTCACAAAGAGTCCGACACAACTGAGTGACGGAACTGAACTGAGAATGCATACCAAATAGTTGTAGACAAATATTTGTATCTGTTTTTCTGTACCGTCACTCAGGTACAGATAAGATCACTTCATGCATATAAATATGATTTAGTAATTTACTTCTTACATTCAAAGAAACCCCTGGGAGTAATGAGAGTTGGGTGTTTTTAAATGCATTGAATATAGACTTCAGATTTCCCTGGTGGCTCAGTGGTAAAGAATCCACCCACCAAAGCAGGAGACAGAGGATCGATCCCTGGGTTGGAAATATCCCCTGGAGAAGGAAATGGCAATCTGCTCCAGTATTCTGGCTGGAGAATCCCATGGACAGAGGATCCTGCCGGGCTACAGTCCAGGGTGTCACAAAGAGTTGGACACGACTGAAGAGACTAAGGAACAACAGCAAGTACAGGTTCTTCCGTGGAACTTGCCCAGAGGAAATCACTTAGAGAGCCTCAGAACCTGGCTGTTTGGTCATAGGATGTACTTTACAATAAATCCATCCTATTTGCTCGGTACCTCCATCGTCTTTCATTTATAATGGAAGACAATCAAAAGGTGTATTTTGAAGAGTTGGGGGGGAGGTCTGTGAGGGAGGGTCATTGTGAAATTGGGTGTGTTGTTCCTCAGAGTCCTGTTAACCTTGCTGTCATCTCCAGAGTGCTATGTGTGCTAAGTCACTAAGTCATGTCTGACTCTTTGCGACCCCATGGACTGTAGCCTGCCAGGCTCCTCTGTCCATGGGATTCTCCAGGCAAGAATACTGGAGTGGGTTGCCATTTCCTCCTCCAGGGGATCTTCCTGACCCAGGGATCAAACCTGCATCTTGACAGGGGGGTTTGTCACCACTAGCGCCCCCTGGAGGGAGCCCCCAGCAGTACTCCCCTACCTGCCAACTCCCCACCTTGGCTACAGAGCTTCCAGTGGAGACGTGGTCATACAAGAGGTGAATTTTCCAAAATACACTTTATTCCATAGCTCATTTTTCCCCCTTCTGTTTTCCTACTGCCATTACCATGGAGTTTAAAGGGCACTTAAGAGAGTAAATTGGAAAGCAAGGCTGGAGCCTTGGTAGAAACACAGTTCAGTTCAGTCGCTCAGTTGTGTCCGACTCTTTGCGACCCCATGAATCACAGCACGCCAGGCCTCCCTGTCCATCACCATCTCCCGGAGTTCACTCAGACTCACGTCCATCGAGTCCGTGATGCCATCCAGCCATCTCATCCTCGGTCGTCCCCTTCTCCTCCTGCCCCCAATCCCTCCCAGCATCAGAGTCTTTTCCAATGAGTCAACACTTCGCATGAGGTGGCCAAAGTACTGGAGTTTCCGCTTTGGCATCATTCCTTCCAAAGAAATCCCAGGGTTGATCTCCTTCAGAATGGACTGGTTGGATCTCCTTGCAGTCCCAGGGACTCTCAAGAGTCTTCTCCAACACCACAGTTCAAAAGCATCGATTCTTCGGCGCTCAGCTTTCTTCACAGTCCAACTTTCACATCCATACATGACCACAGGAAAAACCATAGCCTTGACTAGGCGGACCTTAGTCGGCAAAGTAATGTCTCTGCTTTTGAATATACTATCCAGGTTGGTCATAACTTTTCTTCCAAGGAGTAAGCGTCTTTTAATTTCTTCAGTATGTTTACAAGCCTAGTATACTTTTTCTTATTTCAAAAAGATCTCACTTGAAAATGAACAACTGCTACATATTTATCATGGAAACACTAGAAGAGAGCTGATAAGCATAAAGAAGGGGGGAAACTGAATGTGACCTCAATTCCCAAAGATAACTGCTGTTAAAAATTTGGTGTCAAAAGTTTCAGTTTTCTACATGCTCACATATTTTCTTAGAAAAACGAAATCACACTAAATTGTTTTATAATTTGTGTTTTTCACTTAATCCCTATACCAAATAGTTTTCCAATTAACATATTTCAACATTATTTTATAATGACTCCATAGTGCTGCATCTTATGAATGTGTTATGATTTATTCTACTACTTTTGGCACATAGATTGTTTCAAAATTTTCACTAATAGAAACAATGTTGTGAAAAACACCCTTATATATGAATATCTATATTTGGGGGCTATATCTCTAAACACAAACTGAAGAATTTTAAAGTATACATATTTTAAAAAGCTTTTGCTACATATCACAAAATTATCTTCCTCAAATGTTGTAGCAATTTATATTCTTGCCAGTAGAGTATGAAGGTGCCATTTTCCAAACCTCCTGCCAACATTGAAAAGTATCAATAATCCATCTTTGTCAAGTTTTTAGAAAATAAATGGTATCCTATTATTGTTTAGCTTATATTCATTTTTAGGAAACAATGTTTTTCAGATGTGTATTGGCCATTTATATTTCTTCCCTTGTGGACCATTTATAATATCCTTTGCCTTGTTGTTGGGGAAGGCAATGGCACCCCACCCCAGTACTCTTGCCTGGAAAATCCAATGGACGGAGTAGCCTGGTGGGCTGCAGTCCATGGGGTCGCTAACAGTCAGACAGACTGAGCGACTTCACTTTCACTTTTCTCTTTCATGCATTGGAGAAGGAAATGGCAACCCACTCCAGTATTCTTGCCTGGAGAATCCCAGGGATGGGGGAGCCTGGTGGGCTGCCGTCTGTGGGGTCACACAGAGTCGGACACGACTGAAGTGACTTAGCAGCAGCAGCAGCAGCCTTGTTGTTAACTATAAGTGCTATTCATACGTTAAGGTTCTTAACCCTTTAACATACAGGTTTCATTTTTTAATCTCATTTTGACATTTCTGATTTAATTTTGGTTATGGTGGGGTTATTTCTGACATATACAAATTTTATTCATTTAAATAATAAAATTTTTTTCTTTATGATTTCTGCTTTTCTGATCATAGAATAGTTTTCTCAGTAAACATATTTAACCATGATTTACATGATTTTTAAGATTATAAAAACAATTGCATCATTTTCTCCAAGTGTGTGGTTTTATTCTCATGTTTCACTCTTTGGTCCACTAGGCATTTACTTTGTGTATGACATGAGGTTGTAATTACATCTTTATTTTTCCTAATAATTAACTATTCAACCAGTTAATTCAACCAGAATAATTTCTCCCCACTGAGTTTAAACACCATATTTAACAGATAGACATTTTATTATAGTGTTTGTATTTATAGTTCTGGGCTTTCTGCTCTGTTCCATTGCTCTGCCTCCCTTGGCATCAGTATCAAACTGTTAAATTCCTGATTTTTTCTTGTTAGCCTATTTAATATCCAGGACACACCCCTTCATTGTTTTCTAAAAATTTCTTTACCATTCTGTATTTCATTCTTTCAAATAAACTTCAGGAGTTCTTTTTTAAGCTGTTTGAAAAATCTCTTTTGAGATTTTAACCAAAAATTAATTATATTTATAAATTAAATAGGGAAAAATCGACATTTTGACAGTGTTGAATCTTCTGTTCCAAGAAAATCATATAACTTTACTTATTGAAATAGTTTCTCAATATAGTTTTATAAATTTTAAAATATAAGTTGTTCACTTTTTGGGTCATTTCTAGAAACTTTGTTGCTATTAAGCTTTTTTTCCTCCATTATGTTTCTCAACAGTTTTTGTCTGTTTTATGGGAAATTCTTTTATTTTGTGAATTTGTTTTTTAATTGTTCACCTCACTGACATTTCCAGTTATTTAAAAACTTTTTAAAAAGCTGACTCTTTTGAGTAAATGATGATAACATGTACAGTTTAGATAATTCTGTCTCCTGCTCTTTCATGATTCTTTTTTTAGTTTCTTTTTCTTATCTGGTCCAGAATAGTATGCTAAAATAAATGATGGTAGTGATAATGAGCATTTTTTTCTTGTTTGTTCCTGGTTTTAATGTTTATACTCCTAGTATTACACCTTAAGGTATGACGCCTGTGTTTGGTTTGGGATACACAATCTTTATTGTGCTAAGAAAAATTCTCCTATTCTATTAATTTAAAAAAATTGTTATTTAGTTATCAAAAGACTTGTTAAGATTATCTATTGTGCTAAATCAAAAGTTTTTTTCTGTTGACTTATTTATGTTACTATGCTAATGCATTCCTTAATTTTGAGATTTTTTTTCATCTCAAGGGTTAACTATGTTTACACAGGAATTTAGTCTGTGGTTTCCTTTATTATGTTCTGTCAGTTTGTTTGTTTGTTTTTAAATCAAGGGATTATGTTCACTTTCTGTTATTTTTGTCCACTTGAACATTTTGTAAAGCCTGGGAATTATCTGTGGCTTCAAGCCATATGAGAACTTGATTGTATGAGTAATTTGGACCAAAAAGTTTTCTTGGAACAATTTCTTAATACCTTTTGCATTTTCCCATGATTATTGATCTATTGGTTTTTTTTAACTTCTTCTTAAGTCGACTTGTCTCTGATTAACTCTTTTGCTTTGTGCATACTGTTTGATATGTGGTGTTCTCATTACTGAAATTTCTAAGCATTCTATAATTGTTTTTTCTTCTTTTCCAATCAATGATTTTTTTTAAAGACAAATTAAAAATCTTTCCAAGAGCTTGGCTCTTTTCTGGCTTTTGTAATTGTTTTACAGTTTTACTATAGTGCTGTCAAAGAATGTGGAGAAAATAATTTCTTTGGGGAGGGAATTGCTTAGGATGGTTTGATGAACTAATATAAAATCTAGTTTTGCAAACTTCAAAAATTATCTTTTCTTAAAGGAATAGGCAGATGACCCTTCTCTTCAGTCATTCATTTATTTATTCAGCATGGTTACAGCCACATATCTCCTATATATCAGACATTGTACTAGGCATTGCAGGATATAAAATGAGTAAGTTATACGCTTTCTCTGAGGTAGTTGAAGTTCGGATGCAACATAGACACGTGAAGCCCTAACCATAACACAGAGTAAGAAATGAAACAGCAGTGGGAAATGCAAGAGAAAAATTCAAGCCCAGTCACAGATTCTGGTAATATAAAGGTACCAAGGCCACCGCCATGGCCCCTGAGAAGCTTTTAGTATAAAAACAATAAATAGACTGAAGGTAGAGACGGGCTTTTGAAGGCAATGCAACTAATTAGGAAACTGGTAATCAATGAAGACACATGCAAGATGTAAGAAAACAGGAAGAAAAGAGGGGATTTTCACATTTCAGGGGCAAGTAGAAGAAAAGTCCACATAGGAGGCTGATGGAAGCAGGAGTAAAATTTTATAGAAGTCACAGGAGAAAATTTTAAATAGTGTTTGGTGAGTTGGGTCAAATACAGCTGAGAAATTGAGTAAAATACAAGTGAAACCAATAACTTTGGTGACTTGGGGAAAGATTTTATGTGTTATGTATGTTTTTACTAAAAGTGAGATAGCTGACACGTGTACTTAATGATTTGTTGTTGTTACATTAAAACTGTAGATTTGTATATTTATGTAGTTTCTCTATCGACATTCCTGTTCATAGCTTTTTTCTTCTTGAGCTATATCATCTTTCTGTGCTTTGGATTGTCTTGATTTGGTCAGAATTTTGATACATATTAGTCACTTTTAACAACTAATTTTGTTTGATTTATATTATAAGCTTTTATAGTTTTTGAATAAATCTAGCCTGCTTTCCAAGGGACTCTCAAGAGTCTTCTCCAACACCACAGTTCAAAAGTATCAGTTCTTCACCATTCAGCCTTCTTCACAGTCCAACTCTCACATCCATACATGACCATTGGAAAAACCATAGCCTTGACAAGATGGACCTTTGTTGGCAAAGTAATATCTCAGCTTTTCAATATGCTATCTAGGTTGGTCATAACTTTCCTTCCAAGGAGTAAGCGTTTTTTAATTTCATGGCTGCAGTCACCATCTGCAGTGATTTTGGAGCCCCCCCAAATAAAGGAGATCCAACCAGTCCATCCTAAAGGAGATCAGTCCTGGGTGTTCATTGGAAGGACTGATGCTGAAGCTGAAACTCCAATACTTTGGCCACCTCTTGTGGAGAGTTGACTCATTGGGAAAGACCCTGATGCTGGGAGGGATTGGGGGCAGGGGGAGAAGGGGACGGCAGAGGATGAGATGGCTGGATGGCATCACCGACTCTATGGACGTGAGTTTGAGTGAATTCCGGGAGTTGGTGATGGACAGGGATGCCTGGTGTGCTCTGATTCATGGGATCACAAAGAGTCAGATACGACTGAGCAGCTGAACTGAACTGAGCCAGCTTTTCCTAAAAACTAAAAAAAAAAAAAAAAAATCATTTCAGTGAAACTGATGGAAGAAGCCAGACTGTAAGCAGGTTGAGACTTAAAATGGGATGCAAGACCATACACGTATTTCTCCAGAAGTTTAGTCATGAAGGGAATGAATGGGTTAGGGCAGGAGTTAAAGAAGCAAAGGATCAAAAAGGATTGTTTTTAGGACACAGAAAACCATGAGCATATTTAGATAATGAGGAAGGTGAGAAGGTAAAGTTGTTGGTGAAAGCATCCTAAACAGGTGGGAGTTGCCCATTGAGACCCCAATCCAGTAGGTGGATGGCCTCTGATAGGAGGAGGGCACCTCTCTTTGAGTTGAAGGAAATGATTGGTACCTGTAGACAGTATGGGCATGGAGGTGGGATCTCCCCACTTCTTTGCAAGGCTGAAAGGTGTCATTGGAGAACCTTCCATCACACTCCTGGACCCTATTGGGAAGGTGTGTGATGGTCATGGTCTGCATCGACAGTCTGCTTCAGGGCTGTGACTCAGGGTCCATCCATTTTGTTCCTCTCTGCCAACAGAAGGAGAAAAGTATTTCCTTCTTTTGTTTTTCTGGAGTATAGCTGCTTTACAGTGTTGTTTGTGTTTACTTTTCCTGAGGCTGTTTTTTCTATTGGTTATTGAAGGGTTTCTCTCTTTCATTGACCATGTGATATGCAATAGATCCCCAGAACGATTAGCAAGTCAGTTACAAGTAAAGTAACTGATGGATGCCATCAGGTCACAAAAGTTTCTATAATGATAAAGTAAAAATAAATCAAAGTAATATTTCACATCTTCAGTAGGCCTCCTTATCTGTTTCGGGTTAATGATGGTCGTATGAACACATGAGGAAAAATTGCTTATGAAGCTAACATGTATTTCAGCACATTGTATTCTGATGTCTTATTTCTGTTTCTAACTTTGAACCCTTAAAAAAAGATACATTTTGAAGTTTAAAAAAAATTTCATTTGTACTTTGGGCTCTCACATGTTGCTAACAAATGAATCCTCTGAAAGAATGGCAAAACACATGTTTTTTTCATCCTTTTCTGATTTTCTGGAAAAACATTTTATCTTCTGTATAGAGGGAAATTTCTGGTTTGATTAACATTGTAAATAATTATGAGACAAAATCCAGATTTGAAAAATGGCCCACACAGGCTCTTCTATTGAGTAAGATCTTTTTTATTAAAAATCAAGGTTGACAGTTTAACATACTCATTATGGTTCAGAAATCCCCTGGGGCATTTTAACCTTTTAAAAATCTTTTTTGGATATTCACTTTGCCAAAAGTGCTGAATCTCTGTCATATCTCCCCTCTACTCTGCTCGGGTACAGATTTGGGTAAGTGTCACTCTTACCAGAGCTTGGGTCAGATGCCCAAGGTCAGAATCTGTCCAAAGTCAGATAGCTTAAAGGCTTTCTTTGCAGAGAGGGGCGAAGAAGAAGGGGGTGTAGTGGTGGGAAAATCAGCCCAGGTGAGAAATAAGAATTCAACAAAGCACTCAGGATGGTTTGCCACTTTTGTGAGCAACATAGGAAACAGCAGGCTGGTCCCATTTCCTGGCATACCAAAGGGGGCAGCGGCACATCTGCAGAGTGCTTTGTGAATTTCTACGTTATTTCTGTTTCCACTCTCATTCCCTCGCTGATAATCTCAACAGTGCCACCAAATGTTGACACAATCCAATAGATAACTATGCGGAAGTTTGGTCTCAAGTGCCTGAAATCATTTCCATTCGCTCTTTAGATAAAGCTGCATTTGCTATTCCTCATTAAGCCTCCACACATCTGCCCCTCAGCATCACGGGGCGTAGCAGCCCTGTTCTTTGAAATTAAGCCTAAGCTTTCTTAGACTGCTAGTCTGCCCTCCTCAGAAGAGTCCACTCAGTCTGTGGCTCTTCCAACAAACTGGAGCCTGGGATGCTGAGAAAATAAAACCAAGATGGAGCAGCAGATGCATGTAGACTAGGGACACGTGGAAAGAAGAGCAGCCTCCACCAGCTGTAGTGCTGGGGTCCCTTCCTCTTGCTGTTCAGGTGTCCCATTGAAAACCTGAGGGAGGTAAGAGAGCAGACGGACTGTCAGCCTACCTCCTGCCACCTCTTTCCCAACACAAACACGTCAGCTTTCCACTTGCAGTGACCTGCTCTCCAGGGTGAGTTATCAGCTGTTCGTGTTTTGTCACAAAGGAAAACAAATGATGGAATGTACTTGCTCTACATGCTAATGCACTGGCTGAGCCAGCGCACGGGTTATGAGACGGTTTGCGAATTAGGAGAATAATGATCTTCAGTTTCTGACCTCCTGGCACGTAGCGGTATTTATCAGGAGGTGCATGTGACTGGTTAAGACACAGCCGCAGCTTGAAGGAAACAGCTGCTCGCCGAGTGCTCTGGCACTTGGCAGCTGAGCAGGCAGGGCGCTGATGTGAAGTATACGCGACCAACCATCCTGGTAAGTAACTGGAGAACTTTCTTCTGTGTGTGTGTGTGTGCGCGTGTGTGTGTTTGTGCACACACGCTCCTGTGTGTGTGCAGGTGCACACATGTTTGGCAAGCCACTGACAATTGTAAATTTTGGTTTCCCTCTGGTACTAAAGGAGATATTTTATTTCTACCTGTTGCTAATAGCCATTTGTGTTTTTACTAGTCTTTTTTTTTTTTTTAAAGAAACTATTCTTTTCAGCAGTGTTGTTTTCTAACTTTAAGGATTAGTGAGGCATATGGCTTGATTCCTTTCTAGGACATAGCAAGTTTATTTCCTGGAATTTGGAATTTTAATGGTACGTGACATTTAGTTTCAAAGCCAAGATTCGGTTTCTGAAGTAGAGACTTATTGACGTGAGTTGATGACTAGACTGGATTTTCATCAGTTTTTACCACTGGTGCTTGAGTCTTAGCATTGAAAATATTGTTTGAGAAATAGCTTGTGAATCAATTATATGTGCAACTGGACTGTTCTTAGTCAAATTTGAAGACTGTCTCATGTAACTATAAAAATCTTCAATACAGAAAGCTAACAAAATAAGACTTAGATTAGAAATCATATTTAGATTTCAGACATGCTTTCTAATTCATGGAATGATAAATTTTATAATTCTTTTCATCTGCATTACTTTGCAGCTTTTCTAACTCACTTCTATCACTTTACAGCTAAAATTTTTAGTCGTCCCTAGTCTTCCTTATTTTAGATAAGGGAAAATTCCTGTGTTTTTGATGCAAACAGCCGTTCTTCCTTGTTTACGACCCAGATTACGAAAGTGTTTTCTGAAGCTAATTATCAGCTCTAGGGGGCCTGGCATGGAACACTGAGAGAACTTGTTCTTTCTTTGGTTCATTTGGCAGTAATGGGGCTTGGTTTCGGGAGGGCAGTGGAGCAGGCGCAGTCCTGAAACAAAGCTTCCGTTTTGGGGACTTGTCCTTGCATTGTTGTCCCCAGACAGCGATTAAGAAAGGGAAAGGAGAACAGGAGAAGGCAAAACCTCTGGAAGTGCCCGTTCTCTGAATCAGACCCATGGGGGCAGGTAACCAAAGAAGTTCCTTTTTCTGGATTGCCTGGACGTTAAGGGGGTGGGGGCGGGGGTGCAGAGTGGTGTTTTGATTTGAATTCTGACCAGTCAGTTGTGCTTGTGAGAGACCCAGGCCACCCTGAAGTGTGCTTCTTTCCCTAAATGACTGGCAGATTGTCATATAGGCTCGAGTTCTCCCTCAACCACCCCACCCTCCTCATATATGGAGAATGGATTGAACATCACACGCTGATTCTGCCCAAGCTTCCCTCAGTGCGTTTGGCCTCGAGTTGCCTGGCTAGACTGGCCTTGGGAGATTTCCCCCTTTATTTCTTTCGAAATAGAGAAGGATTCACAAAACCTAGAGTGTCCAGGAAGGAAACAATGTCTCCAGCTCCTTTGTGCCTCTGTATGCCAGTTGTGCCAGGTCCTTGGGTCGGCATGTGGCCACATGGCCCAGCGAGTTCTGTCTGACTCTGGGCACTGGCTGCCCAAGGAGCCATTCTCTAGGGAGCTTGTTTCTGGTGTAGTTCCCTTTTTCTGAAGACTGACAGTAGAAAGCAATACTCAGGTGAAGTCAGAGTTACAGAGCCACCCACCTTAAAAGTGCTGCTGCTGCTGAGTCGCTTCAATCGCGTCCGACTCTGTGCGACCCCATAGACGGCAGCCCACCAGGCTCCCCCGTCCCTGGGATTCNTTCTGAAGACTGACAGTAGAAAGCAATACTCAGGTGAAGTCAGAGTTACAGAGCCACCCACCTTAAAAGTGCTGCTGCTGCTGAGTCGCTTCAATCGCGTCCGACTCTGTGCGACCCCATAGACGGCAGCCCACCAGGCTCCCCCGTCCCTGGGATTCTCAGGCAAGAACACTGGAGTGTGTTGCCATTTCCTGCTCCAGTGCATGAAAGTGAAAAGTGAAAGGGAAGTCGCTCAGTCGTGTCCGGACTCTTAGCGACCCCATAGACTGCAGCATACCAGGCTCCTCCGTCCATGGGATTCTCCAGGCAAGAGTACTGGAGTGGGTTGCCATTGCTTTCTCTGACCTTAAAAGTGAGGAGTATCTAAATGGCAGTCTGATTATTCTTTGAACTATGAGTGCTGAATTTTTGAAAGCCTACCAATTATTGTATAAACCAATGATATCTTGACTTTCAGAACAGTAATATCAGAATAATAGAAATAATTATTTTGCATGAAGACAGTATGTCCATAGAACCAAAGTTTTGTGTGTCTCCGTGTGTGTGTTTATTTAGTTAGTTTTTAATCGGAGCATAATTCCTTTACAGTGTCATGATATTTCTGCTACAACAATGTGAGTCATTTATATGTATACATATTTCCCCTCCCACCTCCCCATCCCACCTCTCTAGGTCATCACAGAGCACCAAGCTGAGTTCTTTACACTAGACAGCAGTTCCCACTCACTAGCTATTTTATAAATGGTAGTGAATATATGTAAGTACTGCTTTCTCAGAACGAAAGCTTTTAATTCTAGGATAGGAATGATAGAATGTGCAATTTGATGCCTTCATTTCAAAGATGAGGAAATTGTAGCACATTTGTCTAAGTTCCAGAACTAGTCAGGGGCAGAGCTTGAAAAGATGCCAAGGCTTCTGCTATCACTACCATCCTAATATCAGCACGAATAATGATAGGGCTTCTCTGGTGGTACTCGTGGTAAAGATCCCGCCTACCAGTGCAGGAGATATGAGAGATGGGGCTAGATTCCCAGGTGCGGAAGGTCTCCTGGAGGCGGGCATGGCAACCCACTCCAGTATTCTTGCCTGGAGAATCCCATGCACAGAGGAGCCTGGTGGGCTACGGTACATGGAGTCACAAAGAGTCTAACCCAACTGAGCCACTTAGCACACACAGCACAAAAATTATAAATTTATTGTGCACTTGCTGTGCCAAATATTGTGGTGAGCAATTGTGTTTATGTTCATATAATTCTCACAGTAAGTCTACGTGCTTTATATAATTATTCCAGTTTTATAGACAGAGAAACTGAAGTTCAGAGACTGCAGTCACTTGGAGATACATGACGCAGGCAGAAGTGATACCAAGATCTGACTCCAGAACCTGCACACGTTAAACGAACAAAAAAAAAAGGGCAGTTCATCTGCTAATCTCACACACTGAAGCGTAAACCTCATGAAATGCAAATGAGACTATTTCAGCACAACACGATTAGACACACAATGTGCGTTATGGCCTTTTCGAACTCTCCGTGGCAGGAAGGGTGAGGCTTCCCTTTGTGACAATCCAAGCACAGGCAGTGTAGCAGCTCTGACTGGCAGCGTGTTTTTCTCCATGAGAGTGGTTCCCTGATGGCCCACGCATTGGTCAGAACAGCCACTGAGAGCTTTATTATTGCCCAGGAATGCACTGCTCCCGCTGACCTTGCTGGCCTTTTCCTCCTTTTTTCCTGCCACTCCTTTCCTTTGGGGGACAACCACTCCACCCCTGCCCCACCCCAAACAGCCAGCTTAGTGGTCATAACGCTAGTGTCAGTCCTGTTCATTGCGCGGCTCAACCTGGAAGGCGGGACTAGAAGGCTGTTCAGGACTAGAAGCAATGCAGTTCTTCCCTCTCATTGCTCCATTTGGAGGGTGGGGGAAAGGAGAGAGGTGCTTGTCTCTGCTGCTAGGAATGCTCCCTGGCACCACCATTTGCCCAAGTGCACACTCCTCCCCCCACCTCCCCCATTTCTAAAGACTGACCTTCTCAATCACTCCTTTCCTTTGGGGGACAACCACTCCACCCCTGCCCCACCCCAAACAGCCAGCTTAGTGGTCATAACGCTAGTGTCAGTCCTGTTCATTGCGCGGCTCAACCTGGAAGGCGGGACTAGAAGGCTGTTCAGGACTAGAAGCAATGCAGTTCTTCCCTCTCATTGCTCCATTTGGAGGGTGGGGGAAAGGAGAGAGGTGCTTGTCTCTGCTGCTAGGAATGCTCCCTGGCACCACCATTTGCCCAAGTGCACACTCCTCCCCCCACCTCCCCCATTTCTAAAGACTGACCTTCTCAACTGTGGCCCACGAACCTGTGGTTTTCCTGGGTCATCAACCAGAAACAGAGCCCTGAGAAAAACCTACTTCTCAAACGCTTCTGAAAATTTAACTCTCCATAGCCTTCCATGTGGTTCAATGTCAAAATGAGGGCTGGTGATGAGAAAGAGGACTGAGTGAGGAGCAGAACGGTCTTTTGGTTAAGCAGGAGGAAAGTGAAGTAAGCAGACCACTCAGGCGTGTCTTTGAGAAAGTCGTCAATGTTTTTTCAAGGTGGTTGGTTATAACAAGATTATATCTTTTGAAGGCCAAGCTATTTGTAACAAGAAGAGGGAATTTTTCACCTACTTCTCACCTGCCTGATCCTTCTAAACCTAAGGCCAATTCAAGAGCAGTCAGCAATACAATCTGCTAACCCAGAGCCACTGGAAATCACCTCCAGTTCTTAGCAATCGGTGTGGTCTGGTGGGTGCCACATGGAGACTCCTGAGGTGAACTTAGAGGTGCAGCCGAATCTGCAAGTCACACTCCAGAGACCTGCTTTGAAGCGAAATAAAGTGATTATTTTCCTGGGATCTTTTACACAGAAACCAGTTTGGTGATGCAGTGCTTGTTTCAAGTCTTTCTCTCTCTCTCTCTTTTTTTTTTTTTTGCCAGCTTGTGTTCCAAAGAAACTCTTCCCAAAGAGTTAACTCCCTTGGATGCCATTTCTGTTTGTATTGGTTGCTCATTTGCCCTCCCTGGAGTTGTTAAGCTGTTTGTCTGTCACATTTACTTTGTTTTTATGGATTTGAAAGTCTGGGATTTTTGCTGCTTTAACGGATCACAGTAGTGTATGTACCTCTGGAGTCTGGTGTTATGCGGATTCCCTGTGTTCGCATCTTCTTTGAGAGGCTCTGCTGTATTGAGAAGGCAAACTCCTGCATTTTTATGGAAATCTTCCAGCACTAGACACTTTTCTTGCACTTTGCCACAATCCTATGAAAGCAGGCGGTAGGCACCATCACCGCTGATTACAGTGAGGAAACCGAGAATGAGAGAAAGTGAGTGACCTGTCCATGGTCACAGTACCAGTAAGTGACCAAGCTCAACTAAGTCCCCCATCTTCTGACTCTGGATAATATCCATTTTCTTTATAATCACAGGAATATAGTTTGTGCTGTATTCTCATGGGTGGAAGGTAAATGGATGACTAATTCCCAATGTGCCATTTAACACATGTCAATGATGATGTTTCCAAAGCCTTTGGATATTTGGCTTCGGCAACAGGGTCAGCTTAGTTACAGACACAATAGTGTTTGTTTTGGTCTTATTTTTTTAAAGGAACTTGGTGCATTTTCCTACCCTGCAGACCCAATGTGGTTAAGGTAGAGTCATATCAACTATGGCATGATGTAATATTCAGCTTTTAGGAGGGCTTTTGTTGTTTTTTAGATTAAAAAGTACAGTCTGATGTCCGCTAGGCACTCCCCTTACCCAACAAAACATCAGCTTTCTTGGAAGTTTTACCTGGTTATATAGTACCTTTATTCTCATGATAAAAAGATGTACTCTGACCACCAGGCACAGTGTCCCTGTGATCATTTCCTTCTGCCCACAACTGAGAGAGTCTTAGCTTGTCAGACTCATTGAGAATCCTCACTACTAGTTAATTTTCTGTGATAGCAATCCAGCTCACTGTATAATCAGTATGTTCTCAAGGCCCTACAAATGACAGCGTATGGTGTGTGATGACTTCACAGCACAGCTCTGCATTTTGATGACTTAAGCTTAGAGGCAGAGAATGGGGAAAACCAGTGAACAGCTTTTCGACAATAACAGCTATAATGTCGTTTCTTTCCACAGTAGCTTTTTAAAATTATGGGTGTGAAAAATAGTCTTCCTTAAATTAAAACATCCTGAAAAACATTTAATTCATAAACTGATTCAAGGATAGTTTTCCTTGGTAACTATGGTGTAATATTCAGAATTTTCTGTACCTTTCAAGGGGAGGAAAGGGGAAATCTTATTTTCAAGAAAAGAAAAAGATGAAAAAGTTGATTTAAAGGCTTACATTCTTGGGTTACAGTCTATGGACTCTGACGTAATATATTGATATTAATAAACCTTATATATATTAGTAAACCTTAATGCTCCTATTGTAAGTGGTGAACTTAAAATATTCAACTCAATATATAAATGACGTATGTAGCTGCAGTTATTCCCAACATATTTTATGTTTCTCCGTGGTCAAATTAGTCATTTTATTTTCTGAAGACTTCTCTATGTGCCAAATGCTGCCCTGTCTTTGCCTCACTTAGTGTTGGTTTGGGTGAACCTGTCCCTACTTCACAAAATGTTCCAAGACCCTTGCATAGATCATTAGGCCATTGTTTTTTTTTTAGTATCATAAGTATATTCAGAGTTTCATCTTTGAATGTGTTCCAGGTATAACCTTTATTTATTTTAGTTGAAGGATAATCGCTTTACAGAATTTTGTATAATTCTGGAGGTACAATCTTTGATCGAGAACTAGTAAGGGAAAAAACTAAGTTCACAGTTAGTTACAGAATTTCATTTTAATCACCACTTTGCTGCTGCTGCTGCTAAGTCGCTTCAGTCATGTCCGACTCTGTGCGACCCCATAGATGGCAGCCCACCAGGCTCCCCCGTCCCTGGGATTCTCCAGGCAAGAACACTGGAGTGGGTTGCTATTTCCTTCTCCAGTGCAAGAAAGTGAAAAGTGAAAGTGAAGATGCTCAGTCGTGTCCAACTCTTAGCAACCCCATGGACTGCAGCCTACCAGGCTCCTCCATCTGATGCTTAATTGCTGCCAAAGTGGCAGACAAATAACTGCATTTGAATGTGTCTAAGTGATTTTAATTGGTTCTCTTTTCCCCCTCTTGAGGTATTTGTGGTAGAGACTTTAGCAGTTGATGAGCAGGCTAAAAGGAAGGAGAAGAACTCAGGCAAAGGGTCCATCATTTGGCCATGGGATCAGACTCCACATTTTTTAAAATAAAAATGAAAAAGGGACTGTTTAGTTAAACCTCTGATTTGTTTTGAGAAAGTAATATTCTTACTTTCATCCAGCAATTCAAAATGGGCTGAACCAAGTTTCTGTGGAGTCTTTTGCTTAACTACACTTTCAGAAGATTCCACTTATAGGATTCCTTTTTAGGAACTGATGTCCTGGTTTTTTAGAACTCTTTAGACCTAGGATCCGGAGAAGGCGATGGCAGCCCACTCCAGTACTCTTGCCTGGAAAATCCCATGGACGGAGGAGGCTGCAGTCCATGGGGTTGTGAAGAGTCAGACACGACTGAGCGACTTCACTTTCATTTTTCACTTTCATGCATTGGAGAAGGAAATGGCGACCCACTCCAGTGTTCTTGCCTGGAGAACCCCAGGGACGGGGGAGCCTGGTGGGCTGCTGTCTATGGGGTCGCACAGAGTCGGACACGACTGAAGCGACGCAGCAGCAGCAGCAGACCTAGGATCAAGGAGCTAGGAAAAATGAATGTTATTTTCCAGCTACACTCTAAAAACTTGCCTGTGACCTGGAAGAATGAATGTTCTCAAATCTCTAGTTACTGTAGATTTCTGAAGCTCACAGACTACACAGCAGTGTAAAGCAGCTTTAAAAGAGAAGAAATGAGTATAATTTCCTTATTTGGTTCTGGAAAACTCATACCATGAGTTTAATTTGACTAAACTTTGGATTCTGCTCCACTTACAGTTCTGCTTTTTAGAAGTAGAAAGAATTTCATTTATGCATGGAACCACTGCCATTCAAAATCCTGTGAGCTGACAGAATATTTCAGACATCATTACTTTCTTATGGCAAGGATAGGCTCAACCTGAATGGTGCTGTTCGAGATTTCTCTGTAGTCTCTTTCCAATCACGTCACTCGGATTCTAAGATGAATCTGTCCCTTCCTGTTTTCCTCTGTAGTACGCATTTAAACGGAATCTGCTACTGCCAGAAGAAAGAACCTGGTGTTTATTTTCACAACACCCAGAGGTAGATAGTACTGCTGACACTTACAGAAGAGAAAACTAAATTTCAGGGAGGCTGAGGACCTTGTGCAAGGTCACAAGGCGGTGAGCAGTAAAGCTGGAGGCCCCGGTCTTCCTAGAAGCAAAGTGCGTGCCTTTTTCTAATCTATCGTACTGTCTATATCACTATGTTTATGTTAAAAACTGATGCCCACTATGGAAAAGGCATCCATTCTGGAGGGTCCAGGTTCTGCAGTTTTGGTCTTGTCCAATGCATAACTATTCCGTTAGAAGCATGCTACAGGACAAAGAAACAGCCTAGTAATCTGGATTCAAGCTTGCGTTCTGCAGTCTCATCCTGTTTCCACTGCTGAGGTGTTCCCTCAGCTGGGGTGCTCTGTACCTTGGGCAGGGTGCCCCTGCAGAGCTAAGCCTCTGGTAACACTCAAAAATCATTGTATAATCTCAGACGATGACAGGTATAAAATAGATCATGACCACAGGACCTAGCTAATTAACCAGCAGAGACAGTCTTCTTTACATGGTATTTGGTTTTTACGAGAAATGACATAATATTGTCACCAAGAGGGGCATTCATATTCACTCTATAAATTGTTTCTTGGGGCCATGATTACAAACAGAGAGAAGGCCCAAGCAGAACTTGAAGCAGGACCTGTGGAACACATAAAATCTCACTCTACTATAATTTTCTAAGCTTTAGCAGAAATATAACCTTCAAATTCTCTTTGGAGGCTGAAAGAACTTTGATGGACGTAAGCCACTGATGGAGTTATTGTGTAAGAATTGAGTCACTATCTTTTTAGCTACAAGGATGACCAAGAAATGTGTCATGCATAAAATCCTGCAACTATTTGGAATATTCTTGCACATCAAGCTTGTGGAAGAGAGGCTAAGACATTTGAAAGATTGTGTAGAGTGGTAATCCTCACATTTGGAAATTTCATTCAGCTAGAAGTTATCAAAACATGACTAAGTACGTTCTAGTTTATGGGACCTCTTAGGTGAAAGTCAGAATCCACATTTGGATAACAAAAGTAAAAGAAAAATCAAAGTATGTTTTCCTGTGATTCATTTGGCAAGTATTTTTACACGTATGCTTTGCACTGCATATTGTACAAACATAAATAATGGCATAGACTTTACCCTACAGGATATTACCACCTAGTAAAGCAGACTGATATTTTAAAAAAATTATTACACCAAACATCTTACAACACACAAATATTTGTTCTAGAAAAGAGGTTTTCACAGAGTTCAATAGAAATCTGGGAAAAGGAGATGATTATATCAGAGTAAGTCAGGGAAGGTTCCTTAGGGTTGGTGACTTTTGAAGAGGATATAAAAGGATAAGTAGTCATTGTTCAAAAAGAAAAAAAAAACCCTATATTTTGGAAGACTCCTTTCAGGAGTTATATTTCCAATTTTTCAGTTATATTTCCAATTTTCAGTTATATTTCCAATATTTCCAGGAATAACATGTAACTTGGTAGAGCTGAATCATAGGGTATGTGTTAGAGGAGGAACTGGATTCAAGGCTCAGAGATAAGGTAGTTCCAGATGGTCAAGGGTAATATTTGCTCTCCTGAAGCATTCAGATAGTTTTGAGGGGAATTTAAAGTTAAAAAGTATTTCTATTATAGAAAATTTCCAACATTACACAAAAGTAGGCAAAATTATACGATGAACCTCCATGTGTTCATTATTTCACTTTAACAATTTCAATGGCCAATCTTGTTTGATATATATACCTACTCATGTTCACTCCTTCTTAGTTTTGAAGCAAATACCAGACATCTCATCATTCTACCTGTAAATATTTTAGTTTATATTTATAATAGATAAGTTCTCTTTTGAAAAATCCACAGTATCATCAATACATCTAAACTGACAAAATTGAAGCTTGTCAATAAATGCCAAAGACCAATAATATATATACCTACTCATGTTCACTCCTTCTTAGTTTTGAAGCAAATACCAGACATCTCATCATTCTACCTGTAAATATTTTAGTTTATATTTATAATAGATAAGTTCTCTTTTGAAAAATCCACAGTATCATCAATACATCTAAACTAACTGACAAAATTGAAGCTTGTCAATAAATGCCAAAGACCAATAAAAGGCTCCAGAGATAAGTGTGAATTAAACTAATGATGAGGATGGAAGAATTTTCAGAATGTTTAAAAAGTCAAGTTGATAGTTCCTGAAAGCAATTGGATATGGGGGTGAAGGAGGGGAGGGAATTGAGAAAAAAAATTTTTTTGGCCACATGGCATCTGGGATATTACTTCCCAGAGTAGGAATCATATCTTAACCACCTGACTGCCAGGAAAATCCCTGAGAAAATTTAAACTTGTGTTAAACTTGTGTGAACCTAGAGATTTTAAACTTAGTGCAGGAGACACCGGAGACAATGGATTGATCCCTAGGTCAGGGAGATCCCCTGGAGGAAGAAATGGCAATCCACTCCAGTACTCTTGCTGAGAAAATCCATAGCAGGTTACAGTCCATGGGGTTGCAAAGAATCAGACATGACTAAGCATACGCACACACACAATCAGCATATGAGAGATGTGAGAGCTGGTCCACAGAAAAGGCTGAGTGCCAAAGAATTGACAACTTCAAATTGGAGTGCTAGATATATTTCCTAAAGGAAACCAACCCTGAATGTTCATTGGAAGGACTGTTACTAAAGCTCCAATACTTTAGCCACCTGATGCAGAGAGCCAACTCAGTGGAAAAGCCCCTGATGCTGGGATAGATTAAAAGCAAAAGAAGGGTGTGGCAGAGGATGAGATGGTTTGATTGCATCACCAACTCCATGGACATAAGTCTGAGTAAACTCCAGGAGATAGTGGAGGACAGAGAAACCTGGCATGCTACAGTTCATGGGGTCGCAAAGCGTAGTCATGGCTTAATGACTAAATAACAATGACAGCATACGAATATGCCAATAACTGGTACAGTTTAGGCATTCCATGAAAAGCCATTTAGACTGACTCTTCATTCACCGGAGACTATTGGAAACAAATACAAAAGTGTTTTCCTATTACTCTAAAACAAAGCTTTGAGACTTGGAATATTTGGAGTAATTTTGATTTCTTCACCTTAAGAGAGTCATTAGCAAAAATTAGGAAACAAGAGACTAGCATATAAAATGCTCCAGGGGAGAAAGGAATCACTTAGACAGACTGATAACTGATACCCCTCCAGTTTATCTATGATTAATAGTTATAATATCATAAAGACTAATGTATGTGACTTATTCACCAAATCCCCAAACACTAAAAGTTTGAAAGGTGTCCATTTAAAATAATGCAAGTACCCAAAAACAAAAGTTTAGGACCAGACAACTTCACAGGTGAGTTCTACCAAACATTTAGAGAGGAGTTGACATCTATCCCTCTCAAACCATTCCAAAAAATTGCTGAGGAAAGGATACTTTCAAACTCATTCTATGAGGCCAGCATCACTGTAATACAAAAAATGGACAACACTATCACAAAAAGAGAAAATTGGAGGCCAATGTAACTGGTGATTACAGGTGCAAAAATCCTTAACAAAATATTCAACAAACAAGTGGGATTATCACAGGGATGCAAAGGTTTTTCAATATCTGCAAATATGATATATAATATGATATACCATATTAACAAACTGAAGAATGAAAAGCATATGATCATCTTAAAAGGTGCAGAAAATGCTTTTGGCAAAAGTCAACATTCATTTGTGATAGAAACTCTCCGGAAAGTGGGCATAGAAGAAACACACCTCAAGGAAGGCCATCTAAACAAACATATGTAACACACCCACAGCTAACATCATATTCAACATTGAAAAGCTAAAAGCATTTCCTCTAAGGTCAGGAACAAGACAAGGATGTCCACTCTAGCCACTTTTATTCAACATAGTGTTGGAAATCTTAGACATACATAGCATTCAGACAAGAAAAAGAAATAAAAGGAATCCAAATTGGAAAGGAAGAAGTAAAACTTTCACTGTTTGCAGATGACATGATATCATATATAGAAAATTTGAAGATGGCACTAGAAAACTACTAGAGCTCATCAATGAATTTGGTAAAGTTGCAGAATACAAAATTAATATACAGAAATCTGTTGCATTTCTATACAATAAGAAAGTGAAATCAAAGAAACAATTCCATTTACCATTACATCAAAAAAAAAAAAAAATACCTAGGAATAAACCTACCTAAGGAGGTAAAAGCCCTGTGTTTGGAAAACTCTAAGACACTGATGAAAGATATTGAAGATGACACAAACAGATGGAAAGATATATAGTGTTCCTGGATTAGAATCATGAATATTGTTAAAATGACCATATCACTCATGGCAAAATCATGAATATTGTTAAAATGACCATATCACTCATGGCAATATACAGATTCAGTTCAATCCCTGTCAAAATACCAATGGCATTTTTTACAGAAGTAGAACAAATAATATAAAAATTTGTATGGAAACACAAAAGACTATTAGTGGAAATGTAAACTGGTACAGCCACTGTGTAAAGCAGTATGCAAGTTTCTTAACAAATTAAATCTAGAACTACCATATGATCCAGTAATTCTACTCCTGGGTATACATCCAAAGAAAAGCAAAAACACTAAATCAAAAAGATAAATGCACCTTAATGTTCATAGCAGCATTATTTACAATCACCAAGAAGATTTGGAAGCAACCTAAGTGTCCATCAACAGATGAAGGATAGAGAAAATGTGGTATAGTGTGTGTGTGTGTGTGTGTGTGTGTGTTAATGTGCCATTTAACACATGTCAATGATGATGTTTCCAAAGCCTTTGGATATTTGGCTTCGGCAACAGGATCAGCTTAGTTACAGACACAATAGTGTTTGTTTTGGTCTTATTTTTTTTAAGGAACTTGGTGCATTTTCCTACCCTGCAGACCCAATGTGGTTAAGGTAGTGTCATATCAACTATGGCATGATGTAATATTCAGCTTTTAGGAGGGCTCTTGTTGTTTTTTAGATTAAAAAGTATAGTCTGATGTCCGCTAGGCACTCCCCTTACCCAACAAAACATCAGCTTTCTTGGAAGTTTTACCTGGTTATATAGTACCTTTATTCTCATGATAAAAAGATGTACTCTGACCACCAGGCACAGTGTCCCTGTGATCATTTCCTTCTGCCCACAACTGAGAGAGTCTTAGCTTGTCAGACTCATTGAGAATCCTCACTACTAGTTAATTTTCTGTGATAGCAATCCAGCTCACTGTATAATCAGTATGTTCTCAAGGCCCTACAAATGACAGCGTATGGTGTGTGATGACTTCACAGCACAGCTCTGCATTTTGATGACTTAAGCTTAGAGGCAGAGAATGGGGAAAACCAGTGAACAGCTTTTCGACAATAACAGCTATAATGTCGTTTCTTTCCACAGTAGCTTTTTAAAATTATGGGTGTGAAAAATAGTCTTCCTTAAATTAAAACATCCTGAAAAACATTTAATTCATAAATTGATTCAAGGATAGTTTTCCTTGGTAACTATGGTGTAATATTCAGAATTTTCTGTACCTTTCAAGGGGAGGAAAGGGGAAATCTTATTTTCAAGAAAAGAAAAAGATGAAAAAGTTGATTTAAAGGCTTACATTCTTGGGTTACAGTCTATGGACTCTGACGTAATATATTGATATTAATAAACCTTGTATATTAGTAAACCTTAATGCTCCTATTGTAAGTGGTGAACTTAAAATATTCAACTCAATATATAAATGACATATGTAGCTGCAGTTATTCCCAACATATTTTATGTTTCTCCGTGGTCAAATTAGTTGTTTTATTTTCTGAAGACTTCTCTATGTGCCAAATGCTGCCCTGTCTTTGCCTCACTTAGTGTTGGTTTGGGTGAACCTGTCCCTACTTCACAAAATGTTCCAAGACCCTTGCATAGATCATTAATCCATTGGTTTTTTTTTTAGTATCATAAGTATATTCAGAGTTTCATCTTTGAATGTGTTCCAGGTATAACCTTTATTTATTTTAGTTGAAGGATAATCGCTTTACAGAATTTTGTATAATTCTGGAGGTACAATCTTTGATCGAGAACTAGTAAGGGAAAAAACTAAGTTCACAGTTAGTTACAGAATTTCATTTTAATCACCACTTTGCTGCTGCTGCTGCTAAGTCGCTTCAGTCATGTCCGACTCTGTGCGACCCCATAGATGGCAGCCCACCAGGCTCCCCCGTCCCTGGGATTCTCCAGGCAAGAACACTGGAGTGGGTTGCTATTTCCTTCTCCAGTGCAAGAAAGTGAAAAGTGAAAGTGAAGATGCTCAGTCGTGTCCAACTCTTAGCAACCCCATGGACTGCAGCCTACCAGGCTCCTCCATCTGATGCTTAATTGCTGCCAAAGTGGCAGACAAATAACTGCATTTGAATGTGTCTAAGTGATTTTAATTGGTTCTCTTTTCCCCCTCTTGAGGTATTTGTGGTAGAGACTTTAGCAGTTGATGAGCAGGCTAAAAGGAAGGAGAAGAACTCAGGCAAAGGGTCCATCATTTGGCCATGGGATCAGACTCCACATTTTTTAAAATAAAAATGAAAAAGGGACTGTTTAGTTAAACCTCTGATTTGTTTTGAGAAAGTAATATTCTTACTTTCATCCAGCAATTCAAAATGGGCTGAACCAAGTTTCTGTGGAGTCTTTTGCTTAACTACACTTTCAGAAGATTCCACTTATAGGATTCCTTTTTAGGAACTGATGTCCTGGTTTTTTAGAACTCTTTAGACCTAGGATCCGGAGAAGGCGATGGCAGCCCACTCCAGTACTCTTGCCTGGAAAATCCCATGGACGGAGGAGGCTGCAGTCCATGGGGTTGTGAAGAGTCAGACACGACTGAGCGACTTCACTTTCATTTTTCACTTTCATGCATTGGAGAAGGAAATGGCGACCCACTCCAGTGTTCTTGCCTGGAGAACCCCAGGGACGGGGGAGCCTGGTGGGCTGCTGTCTATGGGGTCGCACAGAGTCGGACACGACTGAAGCGACGCAGCAGCAGCAGCAGACCTAGGATCAAGGAGCTAGGAAAAATGAATGTTATTTTCCAGCTACACTCTAAAAACTTGCCTGTGACCTGGAAGAATGAATGTTCTCAAATCTCTAGTTACTGTAGATTTCTGAAGCTCACAGACTACACAGCAGTGTAAAGCAGCTTTAAAAGAGAAGAAATGAGTATAATTTCCTTATTTGGTTCTGGAAAACTCATACCATGAGTTTAATTTGACTAAACTTTGGATTCTGCTCCACTTACAGTTCTGCTTTTTAGAAGTAGAAAGAATTTCATTTATGCATGGAACCACTGCCATTCAAAATCCTGTGAGCTGACAGAATATTTCAGACATCATTACTTTCTTATGGCAAGGATAGGCTCAACCTGAATGGTGCTGTTCGAGATTTCTCTGTAGTCTCTTTCCAATCACGTCACTCGGATTCTAAGATGAATCTGTCCCTTCCTATTTTCCTCTGTAGTACGCATTTAAACGGAATCTGCTACTGCCAGAAGAAAGAACCTGGTGTTTATTTTCACAACACCCAGAGGTAGATAGTACTGCTGACACTTACAGAAGAGAAAACTAAATTTCAGGGAGGCTGAGGACCTTGTGCAAGGTCACAAGGCGGTGAGCAGTAAAGCTGGAGGCCCCGGTCTTCCTAGAAGCAAAGTGCGTGCCTTTTTCTAATCTATCGTACTGTCTATATCACTATGTTTATGTTAAAAACTGATGCCCACTATGGAAAAGGCATCCATTCTGGAGGGTCCAGGTTCTGCAGTTTTGGTCGTGTCCAATGCATAACTATTCCGTTAGAAGCATGCTACAGGACAAAGAAACAGCCTAGTAATCTGGATTCAAGCTTGCGTTCTGCAGTCTCATCCTGTTTCCACTGCTGAGGTGTTCCCTCAGCTGGGGTGCTCTGTACCTTGGGCAGGGTGCCCCTGCAGAGCTAAGCCTCTGGTAACACTCAAAAATCATTGTATAATCTCAGACGATGACAGGTATAAAATAGATCATGACCACAGGACCTAGCTAATTAACCAGCAGAGACAGTCTTCTTTACATGGTATTTGGTTTTTACGAGAAATGACATAATATTGGCACCAAGAGGGGCATTCATATTCACTCTATAAATTGTTTCTTGGGGCCATGATTACAAACAGAGAGAAGGCCCAAGCAGAACTTGAAGCAGGACCTGTGGAACACATAAAATCTCACTCTACTATAATTTTCTAAGCTTTAGCAGAAATATAACCTTCAAATTCTCTTTGGAGGCTGAAAGAACTTTGATGGACGTAAGCCACTGATGGAGTTATTGTGTAAGAATTGAGTCACTATCTTTTTAGCTACAAGGATGACCAAGAAATGTGTCATGCATAAAATCCTGCAACTATTTGGAATATTCTTGCACATCAAGCTTGTGGAAGAGAGGCTAAGACATTTGAAAGATTGTGTAGAGTTGTAATCCTCACATTTGGAAATTTCATTCAGCTAGAAGTTATCAAAACATGACTAAGTACGTTCTAGTTTATGGGACCTCTTAGGTGAAAGTCAGAATCCACATTTGGATAACAAAAGTAAAAGAAAAATCAAAGTATGTTTTCCTGTGATTCATTTGGCAAGTATTTTTACACGTATGCTTTGCACTGCATATTGTACAAACATAAATAATGGCATAGACTTTACCCTACAGGATATTACCACCTAGTAAAGCAGACTGATATTTTAAAAAAATTATTACACCAAACATCTTACAACACACAAATATTTGTTCTAGAAAAGAGGTTTTCACAGAGTTCAATAGAAATCTGGGAAAAGGAGATGATTATATCAGAGTAAGTCAGGGAAGGTTCCTTAGGGTTGGTGACTTTTGAAGAGGATATAAAAGGATAAGTAGTCATTGTTCAAAAAGAAAAAAAAAACCCTATATTTTGGAAGACTCCTTTCAGGAGTTATATTTCCAATTTTTCAGTTATATTTCCAATTTTCAGTTATATTTCCAATATTTCCAGGAATAACATGTAACTTGGTAGAGCTGAATCATAGGGTATGTGTTAGAGGAGGAACTGGATTCAAGGCTCAGAGATAAGGTAGTTCCAGATGGTCAAGGTCAATATTTGCTCTCCTGAAGCATTCAGATAGTTTTGAGGGGAATTTAAAGTTAAAAAGTATTTCTATTATAGAAAATTTCCAACATTACACAAAAGTAGGCAAAATTATACGATGAACCTCCATGTGTTCATTATTTCACTTTAACAATTTCAATGGCCAATCTTGTTTGATATATATACCTACTCATGTTCACTCCTTCTTAGTTTTGAAGCAAATACCAGACATCTCATCATTCTACCTGTAAATATTTTAGTTTATATTTATAATAGATAAGTTCTCTTTTGAAAAATCCACAGTATCATCAATACATCTAAACTGACAAAATTGAAGCTTGTCAATAAATGCCAAAGACCAATAAAAGGCTCCAGAGATAAGTGTGAATTAAACTAATGATGAGGATGGAAGAATTTTCAGAATGTTTAAAAAGTAAATTTGATAGTTCCTGAAAGTAATTGGATATGGGGGTGAAGGAGGGGAGGGAATTGAGAAAAAAAATTTTTTTTGGCCACATGGCATCTGGGATATTAGTTCCCAGAGTAGGAATCATATCTTAACCACCTGACTGCCAGGAAAATCCCTGAGAAAATTTAAACTTGTGTTAAACTTGTGTGAACCTAGAGATTTTAAACTTAGTAAAGGAGACACCGGAAACAATGGATTGATCCCTAGGTCAGGGAGATCCCCTGGAGGAAGAAATGGCAATCCACTCCAGTACTCTTGCTGAGAAAATCCATGGCAGGTTACAGTCCATGGGGTTGCAAAGAATCAGACATGACTAAGCATACGCACACACACAATCAGCATATGAGAGATGTGAGAGCTGGTCCACAGAAAAGGCTGAGTGCCAAAGAATTGACAACTTCAAATTGGAGTGCTAGATATATTTCCTAAAGGAAACCAACCCTGAATGTTCATTGGAAGGACTGTTCCTAAAGCTCCAATACTTTAGCCACCTGATGCAGAGAGCCAACTCAGTGGAAAAGCCCCTGATGCTGGGATAGATTAAAAGCAAAAGAAGGGGGTGGCAGAGGATGAGATGGTTTGATTGCATCACCAACTCCATGGACATGAGTCTGAGTAAACTCCAGGAGATAGTGGAGGACAGAGAAACCTGGCATGCTACAGTTCATGGGGTCGCAAAGCGTAGTCATGGCTTAATGACTAAATAACAATGATCAGCAAATGAATATGCCAATAACTGGTACAGTTTAGGCATTCCATGAAAAGCCATTTAGACTGACTCTTCATTCACCGGAGACTATTGGAAACAAATACAAAAGTGTTTTCCTATTACTCTAAAACAAAGCTTTGAGACTTGGAATATTTGGAGTAATTTTGATTTCTTCACCTTAAGAGAGTCATTAGCAAAAATTAGGAAACAAGAGACTAGCATATAAAATGCTCCAGGGGAGAAAGGAATCACTTAGACAGACTGATAACTGCTACCCCTCCAGTTTATCTATGATTAATAGTTATAATATCATAAAGACTAATGTATGTGACTTATTCACCAAATCCCCAAACACTAAAAGTTTGAAAGGTGTCCATTTAAAATAATGCAAGTACCCAAAAACAAAAGTTTAGGACCAGACAACTTCACAGGTGAGTTCTACCAAACATTTAGAGAGGAGTTGACATCTATCCCTCTCAAACCATTCCAAAAAATTGCTGAGGAAAGGATACTTTCAAACTCATTCTATGAGGCCAGCATCACTGTAATACAAAACATGGACAACACTATCACAAAAAGAGAAAATTGGAGGCCAATGTAACTGGTGATTACAGGTGCAAAAATCCTTAACAAAATATTCAACAAACAAGTGGGATTATCACAGGGATGCAAAGGTTTTTCAATATCTGCAAATATGATATATAATATGATATACCATATTAACAAACTGAAGAATGAAAAGCATATGATCATCTTAAAAGGTGCAGAAAATGCTTTTGGCAAAAGTCAACATTCATTTGTGATAGAAACTCTCCGGAAAGTGGGCATAGAAGAAACACACCTCAAGGAAGGCCATCTAAACAAACATATGTAACACACCCACAGCTAACATCATATTCAACATTGAAAAGCTAAAAGCATTTCCTCTAAGGTCAGGAACAAGACAAGGATGTCCACTCTAGCCACTTTTATTCAACATAGTGTTGGAAATCTTAGACATACATAGCATTCAGACAAGAAAAAGAAATAAAAGGAATCCAAATTGGAAAGGAAGAAGTAAAACTTTCACTGTTTGCAGATGACATGATATCATATATAGAAAATTTGAAGATGGCACTAGAAAACTACTAGAGCTCATCAATGAATTTGGTAAAGTTGCAGAACACAAAATTAATATACAGAAATCTGTTGCATTTCTATACAATAAGAAAGTGAAATCAAAGAAACAATTCCATTTACCATTACATCAAAAAAAAAAAAAAATACCTAGGAATAAACCTACCTA
Organism: Oreotragus oreotragus; assembly: GCA_006410675.1. Classification (NCBI taxonomy): domain Eukaryota; kingdom Metazoa; phylum Chordata; class Mammalia; order Artiodactyla; family Bovidae; genus Oreotragus; species Oreotragus oreotragus. Next base: position 83,997 of record SJYX01005364.1, read on the forward strand.
AGGAGGTAAAAGCCCTGTGTTTGGAAAACTCTAAGACACTGATGAAAGATATTGAAGATGACACAAACAGATGGAAAGATATATAGTGTTCCTGGATTAGAATCATGAATATTGTTAAAATGACCATATCACTCATGGCAAAATCATGAATATTGTTAAAATGACCATATCACTCATGGCAATATACAGATTCAGTTCAATCCCTGTCAAAATACCAATGGCATTTTTTACAGAAGTAGAACAAATAATATAAAAATTTGTATGGAAACACAAAAGACTATTAGTGGAAATGTAAACTGGTACAGCCACTGTGTAAAGCAGTATGCAAGTTTCTTAACAAATTAAATCTAGAACTACTATATGATCCAGTAATTCTACTCCTGGGTATACATCCAAAGAAAAGCAAAAACACTAAATCAAAAAGATAAATGCACCTTAATGTTCATAGCAGCATTATTTACAATCACCAAGAAGATTTGGAAGCAACCTAAGTGTCCATCAACAGATGAAGGATAGAGAAAATGTGGTATAGTGTGTGTGTGTGTGTGTGTGTGTGTGTGTGTGTGTACATATCTTACATGGTGGTGGTGGTTCAGTCACTAAGTTGTGTCCGACTCCTGTGACCCCACGGATGGTAGCCTGCCAGGCTCCTCTGCCCATGGGATTCTCCAGACGTATATATAAATGGACTGTTACTCAGCCTTAAGGAGGAAAACATTTTGCAGCAACACAGATGGACTTGGAGGGCCTTATGCTAAGTGAAATAAGTCAGACAGATAAAGACAAATACTGTATGACACCACTTATATGTGGACTCTTAAAAAATACAACAAACTAATGAGTATAAAAAAATTGAGCAGACTCAGAGATATAGAAAACAAACCAGTTGTTACCAATGGGGAGAGGGAAGAGGGGAGGGACAGTACAGGGATACAGGATTAAGAGGTACAAACAATCATGTATAAAATAAGCTATAGGGATATATTGTACAACATGGGGAATATAGCCAATATTTTTAATAACTATCAATGGAGTATACCCTTTAAAATTATGAATTGCTATACTGTACACTTGTAACATAATTTTATACATTAATATTATATATCAATATAATATCTCTTTTTTACATCAATTAAAAAATTAGTTGACTGTAAAAAACACAAAATAAAGTATAAAATAATGGAGAGAAAATTTCACACTTTATGATGACAATGTTCAAACAAAAAAAGTTGAAAGAATTACCATCTGTGTGAGTGTGTTAGTTGCGCAGTCACGTCCCTCTCTTTGCAACCCCATGAACTATAGCCCGCCAGGCTCCTCTGTCCATGGAATTCTCAAGGCAAGAATACTTGAGTGGGTTGCCATTCTCTTCTCCAGGGGATCTTCCCCTGCCAATTCAGTTTTACCGTTAATTTCCTGCTGCTGCTACTGCTGCTAAGTCACTTCAGTCGTGTCCAACTCTGTGTGACCCCATAGACGGCAGCCCACCCAGCTCTTCCATCCCTGGGATTCTCCAGGCAAGAATACTGGAGTGGGTTGCCATTTCCTTCTCCCATGCATGAAAGTGGAAAGTGAAAGTGAAGTCGTGTCCGACTCCTAGCGATCCTGTGCACTGCAGCCTACCAGGCTCCTCCATCCATGGGACCTTCCCGGCAAGAGTACTGGAGTGGGGTGCCATTGCATTCTCCGTCCAGTTGCCAACTCATTTCCTAGGTTTGCTTTTTCACAGATCTACCCAAATATTCATTCCTCTATTCATCCATTGGTCCATCTTTCCTTTTCAGTATAATTGTAGACAGCAGTTCGCTCCACTCCTCAATGCTTTATCATGCATATCACTAACTGGAGTTCAGTGTTTGTTTATGCAGAATTGTATTTTACACAAGAGATATTAAGCTTATACACTTGTTTTGCCAGAAGGAAAGGCTGTGATTCAAGAAGGATTAACACAGTTCATGGCTGATTGTTCTTGGGTTATTTATAAAAATGAAAACTCTTTGAGAACCTCTTGATCCTCAAAAGTTGTTGCCATATGGAGCAGACACACCCTCCCACAAAACAGCCTTGAGGCACTGTCAAGTATTGACTAGGCAAGAACACCTGCCTCTTAGTAAATGTTAATTGGATTTGAATGGAAAAAAAAAATGACCCCCAGAAGCATAAGCTATTTTCCAGTAACTGACAGAGCTGGTAGGAGAAAAAAAAAATTACTTCTAATAGTTTCACATTGAACATCACTCTCTGCCTGAAACAACTCTGCAGAGTAACAAGGCAACAGAGTAGATGATTTATAAGTAAAAACTGTAATACAAGCAATGCATTCTATGTAGAGTCATTCTGAGATTATTCAAGGGGAATCAGTACTGGGACAATGGGAAAGGAAGCCAACTGTTCTCATAAAATTGAATTCTTTATTCACATATTGAAAAAAATGCCTTTGTTCATAAATGTTTATCCTCTGATATCCTCCAAAAAGAATTAAAACAGCTTATGATAAGCAGCAAAAATAAAATGAAACTGAAAACGATTAACATAGGAATAAAACAAAGGCCAAAATAATGCCAGTCTAATACTCTTAATGAAATACCACTGTATCAACACCAGGGCAAAAATGAGATACAAAATGACTAGCCCTTCAGAATAAGGTTCAGGAAAAGCCAAGCTGAGTGGTTCACAACACAAGCTGACAATTGGTGATGTATCAGCTTGTCTGTCTACTTGTGTGTGGTTGGTTTCCCTCGGTAAACAGTAGGTAAATGGTACACTCCACTGGTCAAAGATCTGGTCCATTTCATTCATCACTGGATACCCAGGCCCTGGCATAATGTCTGGAAGGTAGAGGTGTGTATTCAGTTGATATTTGTTGAGGCAATAAATAACTCAGAATTTGGATATTGAACCTAAACAAACATTCTTTTTTCCTGACAAGAATCAGGTCCTTGTGCAGCTAGAATCATACTTTTAATTAGATTAAAAGACAACATTTAAACATCAGTGGGGGGAGGAGGGGAGAAAAAAAAACCTGAAGATATTTAATAAATGTGTGTTGATTAATGGATAGATCAACATTTGCTTAATTTATTTGTATTCTAATTTAGTTATAATATAGAAATAGCACTATTAACTCTATTTTTACAGAATTATTTTATAAAGCAAAGTTAGATTATTGTCTTTTAACCTCCTTTGAAGAACGACATTAAACATGTACAAAGCCCCATTTAAGATGGTGCACAGGTTACATGTACTATCAATTTCTTTAGCCTGAGAACTGCACTCCACTAATGTCTGATCTCTTGTGGTTTGTGAGCCAACAAAATGTCATCAGTCTAAATTGTTATACGCCCCATTTGAAAGGACACCATTTGACAGTGTTTTTGTGAAGTGGCTAGAATTGTATCATAGTGTATGCAGCCTTAGAGCCCTCTTCTCTGCTGCCCTGCCCTGTGGGGAGTGTCCTATGAAGCAAGTGGACCCCCAGCACAGAGCCCACCCCCACTTCCCTGGCTGATGGCGTCTGACCAAGGTACTGAAGGGTTACAGAGCTGAACGAAGTGGTGAAGGAAGCAGCTTCGCAGAGAGGAGTAGAGGAAGTATTTTTAAACCTTGATGGGGCATAGATGCCTCTGCAGAAAGGAAACCGTATGGTTTTAAATTGGATCCTAAGCCTAAGGTTGCTCGTGCCCTCCTAGGAGAATGTGAAAATTTCTACTAATATACATCAAAGTTTTGTAACTCTAAAAAGCTGGTGGTGAGAATCAGGAAATGATTTTGTGTTTTCTCTTCTTTTGTATTGGACAACTTAATCTGTTTTAAGGTATAAAAAATGGCATCAGATGGTGGATCCTCAGGGAATATTGATTTTCCTGTGTCTTCTGAAATCCTCTGGGCAGTCAGTCTCTGTGTGTTTGAGCAGTGGTTCTTAAAGTTTTATTGATCAAAAGCCCCTTTAAAAGCTCATGGACACAAACACAAAATTCTACATATGATGCCAGAAGTTTTTATAGATCTCTGATTCTTGGTTAAGAGCCAAGAATGGACTGAATGTGTGTCCACCTCAAATTCATATGTTAAAGCTCTAACTTTCATTGTAAGTATATTTGGTGATAGAGCCTAGAAGAAGGTAATTAAGGTTGAATGAGGTAGTAATCATGGGGGCCTAATCAATAGGGCTCTACCCTTATAAGAAAACGGTCCTCTGTCTACCATGTGAGGACATAGCAGAAGGCTGCAAGTCAGGAAGGGAGTCTTACCAGGAATTGGACTGGCAGCATCTTGATCTTGGATTTCCTAGCTTCTAGAACCATGAGAAATTTCCTTTCCGCACCCCCCGCCCCCCACACTGCCCGCTTTGGTCATATCACACAACCCATAGAATCTTATTTCCCCAGCTGGAGATTGAACCGGTGCCTCTGGCCGTGGAAGCATGGAATCGTAACCACTGAACTACCATGGAATTCCTGGAACTACGAGACCTTTCTGTTGAAGCTACCTAGTCTGTGATATCTGTCATAGCAGTACAAGCAAACTAAGACAAGTCTCTATGGTAGAAACTGGTTTTCCCCTCAAAATGTCTATAGTCACTGGTCCATGAAGGAGTGGGCTGGGGGAGGGGGACTCCCTAGGGAGCTCACTTTCTGTGTGTGGAAGAACCACACTTTGGGGTGTATGGAAGAAGCCTGGATGCACAGGGACAAGATCAGCTGGCAGCACCATGCCTGGCTCTCTTTGCGCCCTGGGCTTCATGAGTCCACACTACAGAACAAAGTCCGAAGGCCATGCAGAATAAGGACAAGTTCATGCTGGGTGTGGGCCTTTTCTGTAGGCTTGTCTTCATCTCACGGGGCATGTTGTCCATCTTAGCCCAGCAGTCTCCTTGGATTTCTTTCCAACATTTCATGAGGCAGGTATCCTCCTGCATACAACAATCCCATTTTGTAAAGTAGAGAAATCTTTTTCCCCAGAGTTAAATTTGGGATCTCCTGAGCCAGAAACAAACTGATGGGAATGTGGGAAGCGTTTGCTTCTTTAAAATCCACTTGCCTTGTCATCATCCCTCTTGAAAAAATCTGCTGCTGTCTGCTGTGAGTGGAATTAGAGGACAAAGACCATGAGAGCTGCAACTTGTAGACTGTTTGGTCCCAAACCTGGGAGAGCAGAGAGAGTCTCAAAGCCTGTAGTGGCGTTGAAGGAGTGAGTTTAGACTGGAGGAGTAGAGCATGTAGAGCTCTTTTCTGGAAGAACTTGAAAAGCCAGGGACTTCCATGGTAGTCCCGTGGTTCAGAATCCACCTGCTAATGCAGGGGACGTGGGTTTAATTACCTGGTCTGGGAAGATCCCACATGCTGCTGAGCAGCTAAGCCTGTGTGCCACAACTACTGAGCCTACGCTCTAGAGTTACAAGCTGCCACTACTGAAGCCACTGAAGTGAGAAGCCCCCGCGTGGCATGAGGAGTAATCCCCACTCTCTGCAACTAGAGAAAGCCTGCATACAGCAACGAAGACACAGCAAAACTAAAATAAATAACAATTAAAACGAGAGAGAAGCCAAAGTTTGAGTGACCAAAGGTAACCAAGAAAATACGTAGGGTTCCATGTGATAAGAGTGAATGACTGGACAGTGTTCAGGATCAAGGCATCAGAGCCAGAGAGCCAGCTGTTTGTACCAAGATGAATTTTGAGTTCGGAGACTCCGCCTTCTCAGTTTTCACTTTACACATCTTTACACCTGATCTCAAAGGTACCCAGAACTGCTTCTGATGTCCAGTAGCCACCAACTGGGGATTTTAGCTTCCTAACAAAACCCCCACATCAGTTTAGACCCCTGAATACAAAAACTAATTTCACAAAGGGAGATGATTACGCTGGAATAGTTTTTTGCAAAGTTCGAGTGTCAAATTACCATGAAATCAGAATGGTGAGCAGAAATTCCACCACTCACAGCAACATCCATGCTGATTCATTTCTTCATATTGACATGGCAAAGAGCTGCTTCTTATCAGAAAACTCACACTTTCTTAAGCAGATGCATTAGTTTAAAACAGCCTCTGACACATGTACTTTTTATGTCCCAGAGAACCCAACTCACTATGAATCTGGATTCTATGGAAGCTCTGCTCTGATGGTGTCTTTTCCTTTCTCTCATTATCTCACTGTTAAAACTTGGGTGAATTATGCTATTTTTGACCCTGGGCTTTTCCTTTATAAAGCCAGGTCATTAACCTGATAAATAAGAGTTTCCCTTGAAAAGTGGAAAAACATGCTTCTGTCTTTCCTGCACCACAGTCTATTTCTCTATTAGAACTAGAGAGTTTCTCTGAATAGACCAAAAAAACTCTCTCAGAAGACTTGAATGAGCAAGATGAGGAAATCAGGTGTTTAGAGGTCAATCCTTGCAGCTGCACTAACTAGTAAATAACCCTTGCCTGGTTGCTGGTTTCTCTGTTTAGAATCATAAACAACAACAAAGGAAGAATACCAGCTCAGCTTGTATCATCACTAGTTATCCAAGTGATTCATTATCTAAGGACTGCAAATGATCTTGGAAATTATCCACAGGAAATTATCTGAAAAGTCTACAGTGACCTGTGAGTTACTCAGATCTGACAGGGAGGAATAAGCTGTTACTGGTTGTAGTCAACAAATCCAAAGCAACAGAGAGAGGAAGTGGGAAAGAGTGAAACTAGATAGTTGCTATAGTGTATGGAATCTGAAAATGCATTTGCCTCTAAGCATGAGTAGATACATAATTTTTGTATAGATAGCCCTGTATACATTCTATTTTCCTGTAATCGTTCCAGAATCTACAAAGTAAAGTGTTTAGAGGCCTTGGCACCAAGTTCCCATGCTCTTTGGGAATCAATAGAGTACATCTATTTTGTTGATTATGAAAACGTTTTGGTAAAAGAAAATCACAGAAGTCTGACAGGACTTCCCGGGCATTCCAGTGGTTAAGACCCTGCGTTTCCAGTGCAGGGGGCACGAGCTTGGTCCCTGGTCAGAGAGCAAAGATCCCGCATGCCTCATGGCATGGCCATAAACGAAAGAAAGAAATAAAAACACAGGAATCTGAGGAAATTGCAAAAGTTGGAGGTAATCTCGATATTTTAAGCACATTATAAGTGAAAATAAAGAAGATTTTATTAGCCTGACCACCCTTGACAAATGCTGTAGAAATCCCTAAACTTTTCTTGTTTGGGCAAGGATTGTCTTGCAATCTGAACTTACTTTTTGAATGGAAATAGGCCAGAAGGCATAGGAGATGTCTTGTGATTCTTCCTTGTCCAGTCCACGAATAGGAACATTCTAAAGAGTCCTTCTTAGCATCTGTGATGTCAGTGAGTAGCCTGATGAGCCTGAGATGGGGACTTGCAAAGGCAAATGTGTGCAGGGCCAGGAAGGGACGAGAATGAGTGAAGTGGAGGAGGGATAAAAAGAATTGTTTCTGTCTGGGACAAGTGGTATTTCACTTTCCTCTTAAATGTCTTAATATAGTGGGATGATAAATGGCCGTGACACTTGGCCTCGGTTTGGGGAGATAGCAGAGGGTAGTGGGAACCTTAGGGAACTTTACTCCTCAACTCCAGCTACATGTTGCCTGCTGGGAATGCAGCCCTAAAACCAACAGATCTGATTTTTCTATAAGAATTGAGAAAACTGGATTTTTCAAAGTGAAAGTCTGGACTTGTACAGTTTTTTTTTTTTCTTTTTTTAAATATTTGAATAATTTATTTTTTAATTCTCACGTTAGTTTTTGTGTCTACTCAAGTGAACATTCAGTTTTGCAACTAATTCAAAATATTTGCAACTTTGTGAGGGGCAATCCTGTGTGAGAAAGCCTAACAAAACTACACCTTCAAGTGAGATCTCTGTAAGAGGTCACTGTTTTACAACCTGCTGATGCTGAGTGAGTAAGAACTTGTTAATACACACCATCTTCACTTTGGAGGAAAAAAGCCTAACACTGTGGTTTATTATTTATATGTCTTTAAGTAGGTTTTTTACAGGTAATGAGAAAAATGCAAAAGAGAAGGGCATTTGAGGGACTTCTCTGCTGGTCCAGTGGCTAAGACTCTGTACTCCCAAGGCAGGGAGCCTCGGTTCAGTCCCTGGTCAGGGAATTAGATATCACAGGCCACAATGAAGATGGACGATCCCGTGCGCTGAACTAAGATCTGGTGCAGCCAAATAAGTAAATGTAAAAAAAGGCATTTGAGAACAATATTTATAATGTGTGTATGGCCACTATACTACCATATTTAATTGTTGTAGCATCAGAACCAGAGTTATTACAGAAAGGATCATTTTCTGTTAGGACCTGCAGGCACAGCTATATGAGATATTGCTGATGTCACACGTGGCACTTGATCAATCACTTTGATGCTAGTATGATTCTCAGTAAAAAAAAAAAAGACTAAAAAACTTATTGGAAAGACTCAGTTTCTTCCACAAAATATGGAGATTTAGATACATCTAAATGACAAAAGGAATAGTTTAGTCTTTATAAATCAGATGTTTGGCACTCTGTAGACAACACATTATTGAATGAAAAAATTCATGTTCTTATCCAAAATCAAAATTAGATATTTGGAAAGAAACTATAATACCTAAAAACAAAGACACTTTTTATAAAATCTGGGCTTCCTCCATGTTGCTTTAGATATATGAAAGTAATACATTTTGGGTCTTGAGCATTCTTTGATTTTTCAGTGAGATACTGCTTCAGACATTCCAGTATTGTCCCCCAGTCAGTGATGGGTTTTTGCCTTTATTTCCCAAACTAAGTGTTACTACATTATTATGAAGTAGTAAGTTAATGAGAGATTTAACCATTTTCTTCTGTATTTTTCTGTTTTAAAAATTCCATAAATAATTTATGTTGGATTTAGTAGGGAGAAAGTATCTTTTTGCCTAAGTTCTTTGTAAATACCTTCAGGTTTTATGTGATTAATAGTTAAAGAGTGTCTAAGATAAAGAAATAAATACATGTCCATTTTCCTGGACTAGTAATAAGAAGCAAGTGTTGAAAAAGGTCACTAAGTATGAGATATTGTGGTGAGATAAAGATTAACAAGTGCATAAAACTATGTGAACACGCGGACTTGAGAAATCCCCACAAATTACCACAGAAGCCGATGAGGTTCTCATTCTAATTTTAGCTCCCCGCTTGGTTTCACTTACTATTTCAGCTCTTCAATACCCTTCTTGTGATAAGTAGATCCATTAGCAAAACTTTGGGTGGAAATGTTTTTGTGTAATAGCCACTCTCAATTGTTTTTGAGGACATTAGTAATCCAACATTTATTTCCATTCTGCAGAAGAATGAATGCAATGTGAATACCTGGGTCCCATTCATGACTCTTTGGTACATGCAAGATATTGCTGGCATTTCTATGTGTGTCTGCTAAACTTTCCTGGACTCTTTGTGGGAATTCCCAGGTGGTGATAGTGGTGAAAAACCCACCAACCAGTTCAGGAGATGTAGGAGTCATGGGTTTGATCCCTGGGTTTGGAAGATCCCCTGGAGGAGGGTATGGCAATCCATTCCAATATTTTTGTCTGGAGAATCCCCCTGGACAGAGGAGCCTGGCCAGCTACAGTCCATGATGTCACAAAGAGTCAGACATGACTGAGCATGCGTGGACACAAGTGAAGCCTACACAGACATACAGAAAAAGGCTACATTAGATTATTTCACATGGACCATCACAGAGGCTTTTAGTTCTGATCCTGAGAACACGGTATTCTCTCTCCCTCCCTCCATGTTTGTTGAGTGAGTAAATAAACACATAGGGACTTTAACTCCAGTTTTAAGACCTCACCATTCTGTTGGCATTCCTGCTCTTTCCACGCCTATCTGCGTTTTTCAATGTCCTTTTCTCTGCAAACAATGCTGTTTTCTCTGATCAGTGAAACCTCACTTATGCTTTAAGGCACAATTTAATTCTGTGAGTCAGAACTTGTTTTTACTTCTCTCATGATTCTTTCACAATGCCCTGTGTCATAATTTCTGTTCATGTGTATCCCCTCTTTAGACCCTATGGCCTCTGTACCTGATATATACTTGTACCTCTGCCATGGTGTTAATTACACTGTCTGGCACAGAAGTAAGTATTTATGAAATAGATGAGAAAGTGACTGGAAGAAGTATTTGGTGTATTTTTATTCTCTCTAACATAGATCTGTACTACTACAAATCTGGAAGCATGTCTTGAAATTTCATTATGGGCATGCTAATATAAAAGAATATATATAAAATATAAAAGAAGTAAATTCATTCAATAGTCCAAAGAAAAAGCTTGAGACAAAAGTAAGATTAGAGAAGAAAACTGGAGAAGAAACAAATTTGAAGTTTAGAGACCATGTGGGAAGACTATGATAGCAGAGAAAGATAACCATATATGTTATCAGACATACTTCTGTGTTGGGGGCTAGAAAGACAAGAAGACAGGGCCTACTTCTTAAGAAATTACAGGTGAGACAGAACTACTGAGTAACATAAATCATACAAAGCCTAAAGGAAGTCAGTATGTTGGGTGCCATAGTCTGCCTGGAAGAGGTGGGAGGGAGGAGGAGAATTCAAATAGGCATTTGAAAAGTGAGTTTGTGATTGCCATGCAGACATACTTGGAGGAGGAGAGCCATTCTAAGAAAAAACAATGTGTGCAAAGCATGATGTTTTAGTTCAAGCTGCTGTTAAACCATATCATAGACTGTGAGGCTTAAATAACAAACCACACTCATGAGTTAATTACCTCCCAACAACCCCATCTCCAAATACCATCACTGTGAGGATTAGGGTTTCAATATATGAATTTGCTGGGGGATTCAAACAATGCCTATCACATGGGCATTAGGAAAAAGAAGTTCATTTTACAACAAAAGGTAAAGTGGAGGTGAGGAAAGAAGTGAGGGAATAGGTGGACAGAGTGAGGGCCATTCATTAAAGTCTTCATATACCAGGGCTTCCCTGGTGGCTCAGAGGTTAAAGCATCTGCCTCCAATGTGGGAGACCTGGGTTTGATCCCTGGGTCGGGAAGATCCCCTGGAGAAAAAAATGGTAACCCACTCCAGTATTCTTGCCTGGAGAATCCCATGGACGGAGAAGGCTGGTAGGCTACATACAGTCCACGGGGTTGCAGAGTCGGACACGACTGAGTGACTTCACTATTCACTATACCAGGTAAAGACTTTTCATTGAGCAGATAGGGAATGGTGGAAGAATTTTGAATAAGGGAGTTATGTCATCAATCTGATAATTCGGAAAGATTGATTTGGCATCAGTAGAAAGAAGAGAGAAACAGGAGATAAGAGTTGATCTAGAAGCCTGATGAATAAGCATTCCGTGGACCAAGGGAAAAGTAATGACAGCGTGAACCCAGGAGTGGCTGTGGAGAGGAAAACAAGGAGGGGTATATGAGAAAGTGTCTGGAGGTACGTGATCAGACTTGGATATGGAGGGATGATGACAGAAGGCACTAGGCAATCTAGGGTGAATCCCAAGTTTCTGGCATGGAATACTGGAAGCAGGTTGAGCTATATAAATCAAGGAAGGAAATACGGGAAATATAGCAGTTTAGGAAAGTGAAGAGGACATATTTTTAAGTAATTAAAAATTTATTGGTATAATTCATATACCATTAGAATCTACATTTTTTTTTAAATTGAAGCATAATTGTTTTACGATGTTGTGTTCGTTTCTGGTGTATAAGGAAGTAAATCAGCTATGTGTATACATACATCCCCTCCCTCTTGAGACTCCCTGCCAGCCCCCCCCAACCCCACACCTCTCTAGGTCATCACAGAGCGCCAAGCTGAGCTACCTGTGCTAGACAGCAGCTTCCCACTAGCTGAATCTATTTTCTAGAATCTACCTTTTTAAAGTGTATTTTTAGTATGTTTGCAAGGAGTTTAGAATATTCCAGAACATTTTCATCACCTCCAAAATGGAACCCTGACATCTTCTGTCTCACTCCCTCCTCCTCCTTTCCCAGCCCCTGGCAACTGCTATTAATGGTTTACTTTCTGTCTCTACCTGCTAGATTTGCCTATTCTGGACATTTCATACAAGTGGAATTTACAATATATGGCCTTTAGTGTCTGGCTTCTTAGCATTTTATTTGGGTGGTTTATCCTTATAACTTGTATCGGCACTTCATTTCTGGCTATGGCTAAATAATGTTCCATTGTATAGATAATACCTCATTTTGTTTTTCCATTCGCCAGTTCATGGACATTTGGGTTGTTTTTTATTTGGGGGCTATTGTGAATATTACTTCTATGAATATTTGTGTACAAGTTCTTTGTAGACATACATTTTCAATTCTCTCGGGTATATACCTAGGAGTGAATTTTCTTGACCATATGGTAACTCTATGTTTACGTTTTTATAGAACTGTGAAATTGTTTTCCAAAGTGGCTGCTTCATTTTACATTTCCACTAGCAACGTATGATGGTAAGAAATGCAAACTTACCCTGAAGTTAAGTAGAACTCTCCCAGAGTCACTCATTAATAAGGAGCAAAGCCTAGATGCTGCCTCAAGCGTGCCTCTCTCCAGAGTCCGCTCTGTCCTCTATAGCAGGAGTCCCCAACCTCTGGGATCCAATACCTGTTGGCCCGAGCTGGAGCTGATGTAATAATAATAGAAATAATGTGCACAATACATGTAATGTGCTTGAATAATCCCCAAACCACCCCTCCCTCCACCACATCTGTGGAAAAATTGTCTTCCATGAATCCGGTCCCTGCTGTGAAAAAGATGGGGACTGCTGCTTGCCTGGAAAATCCCCTGGGCAGAGGAGTCCAGTGGGCTGCAGTCCATGGGGTGCTAAGGGTCGGACACTACTGAGCGACTTCACTTGCACTTTTCACTTTCATGCAGTGGAGAAGGAAATGGCAACCCACTCCAGTGTTCTTGCCTGGAGAATCCCAGGAAAGGGGGAGCCTGGTGGGCTGCCATCTATGGGGTCGCACAGAGTCGGACACGACTGAAGCAACTTAGCAGCAGCAGCGGCAGCAGTCCAGTACACCACATAGCTGGAGTCACTGATGCAGAGGTGCTGGCTGAGCCCTGTGGTTGTGGATGAGTTTACATGGAGAGTTTCAGGCAAAATGGAAAGTCATGGAGACTGCAAACCCCCAGCAGAAGAAGATCATGCACATCAGACTGGGAAGGTATGACCAGAGGCATAGGAGGCAAATCAGGGAAGAGGAGATGGCAGGAAGATCATCCAAGGGGAGAATTTCAGGGTGAGTGTGGTCAAGAGGTAACACATGGTAGCTGAGCCTTGCTATAACTTGTGACAGAACGCACTGACTTCTCTACCAGAGTGTTTTTGGAGAGGTGTGGGGGTGGGGAGTGGAGGGAGAATTGATTTTGACTGGCTGAAGAGGGGATGAAATCAAGCCAGCAAATTCTACTTGGCCGTGGAGGATGGGGAAAGAGGAGAGATGGCCAGTGGAAAGCTTGTGTTCTTTGTTTGAGGCCGGGAAAGACATTTCATGTTTACTTAAACTGCTAACAATTTAGTTCCAGTTCATCAGTCCCTCCCTTGTTTTATAACTGTGCCAACAAAATCCTTACTCCCATTTCTTTGCCTCTTCTAACTCTTTAACAGTGACTGTAAAAAGCTATCTTCCTCTCCCTCTCTCTTTCTTTCCCCTCCTTTGTCTAACTAAATATATTCATCACTTTCATGTTTCCAGAAGTTACACAATTTCTGAAGGTTGATTTGGCATATGGAGCTTCCCTTGTAGCTCAGTCAGTAAAGAATCTGCCTGCAATGCAAGAGACCCGGGTTCGATTCCGATAGGGAATCAGTGCTGTCGGCCTTTAAACTTCTTGAGAATTCCAAAAGTTCTTTTTAGTATTTTTGACAGATCCCCACCAATCTCCTTGTTCCCCATGTGTAAATCTACTAGTAATCCATTTATAGTATTGTTCTAATGTGGAAATATATTCTAAATTCTGAATAACAACTTTTCAAATATAGCTTGGAACATTTCATAATTTTAGGACTTTTTTTCCCTGTTTTGTTTAATGCCCTTAAAATCTTTTCAAATGAAGGTAATATTTGGTCTGATGGGGAAGGCAGAGTAATGTTATTTCTCTCATGTTAGGGATGATGAAAGTGAACCTTAGAGAAATTAAGTGGGGCCGAAGATAGGACTGCAATTTACTGTTCATTTATGTTTTCTTTTTTGTTGGTATGTACTGAAATTAGTTAATGTCTTAGATGGGAGGAAGAGATATCACCACCTCTTGAGATTTGTTTTTCTTTGACAGAAAGAAAGAAACATTTGCTGTAGGAGAAAAATCGGAAACAGAATCATTAAGTGGTGCCTTCAAATTATGGGCTTCAAGCTGTGTATATTTGATTGAGAATACAGAAATAATTTTTTAAAAAGCATTTTGGGGAGGTTACAATAGTTTACTTTTAATTGGTTCCAATAAAAAGTGTACCTCCAAATCCTTGATTCAGGAATAATTTCAAACTGAGACTTGGAGAGAGTGGGACAAATTAAGAGAAGAGCTTAGAAACATATACATTACCATACAGAAAATAGATAGCAAGTGAGAATTTGCTGTGTAAAACAAGGAGCTCAACCCAGTGACAACCTAGAGGGATAGGATGGGAAGGAGATGGGAGAGGGGTTCAGGAAGGAGGGGATATATGTATACCTGAGGCTGCTTCATCTTGATGTGTGGCAGAGGCCAACACGAAAGCAGTTGTCCTCTAATAATTGTATTTTGTTCTATATTTCTCAATATTGAACAGTTACAATCTTTGATAATTAAAAAAATAAAAAATAGAAGTAAAGTTTTCCTAACACTAAAAAAAAGAATGCTATAAGCATATGAGTTTCTGAGCAAGTGCAAAATGTTTTCCCTTATATACGTATAGCTGATTCACTTTGCTGTACAGTAGAAACTAACACAACATTGTAGAGCAACCATGCTCCAATAAAAATTAATAAAAAAACAAATATAAACTAAATGGCAACCCACTCCAGCATTCTTGCCTGTAGAATGCCATGGACAGAGGAGCCTGGCGGGCTACAGTCCATGGGGTCGCGAGAGTCAGACACGACTTAGCAACTAAACCACCACCACCAAAATTTTGGAAGAATATTTCACTTTTATGAGAACATTATACAGTTCACTTGAAAAGGAGAAATTAACACTCCATTTTCAAGTAGGTCTGTATCTCTGTAAACAAAATTAGCATCAAAATGGTATAAGAAATCTAGTTTTTAAAGCTTATCAGTGTAAGTAATAAAATTAAATAAATAATAATTATGATAATGATCAAACGTTGTACAGTCCCTATCTTTTTGTGGTACATTCGTTAGTTATATGTTTTTAAATCTTCAAAATTCAACTCATACCTGCCCAGCCCCAATCATTTTACTCTTAGTAGCTCTTATTCCAAATACTGTCTTTTGTGTGTTCTTATTCTTTTTTCACATGATGCTAAGTTTTGATAGCAGATTGGTAATATCCATCTCCTGCCCAGTTCTAAAATCATGCTCATAATCCTAGCCACTTTGCTATCTGACACCAGTGAATTTTGCTGGTATTTTCTGTTTTCGTTTTGTGACCCATAAACTCAGTACTCTCTGGTGTCCCCTCTTTGAAGAAGCCTTCCTGAATCTCTTTGGTTAAATTTGGCCCAATTCCTAGGCTCCTATAATGTCTTGGGCATATGTTTCTGATACTAGGCTTAACACTGTTTTATAATAACCTGTTTATAATGGGTCTCCCTTACAGGGATGTGGGTCTTTATGAACAGCTCTTTATACCTTCAGCCCATAGCACAGTGCTGAACATTTAATAGGTGAGTAGCAATCACTGGCCTTTTTGCTCAATCAAACACATGCCTTCCTGTGAAAGCATGGAGACAATTTGAAGGCAACATTTCATTGTGTTATCTTCTTGCTGCGTTCCTTTGTAACAACTTAGAACTCAGGTTTTGAAATCCTCTCCCAGGCCCTTCAGAGACAGGCAGCTTCCACTCTCAGCTCCAAGTGGTGATAGGTAAGAGAGAGAGTTTGTCCTCCGGGCCGTGTTTTCTGTTCACGTTCTCTTGCTTCGCAGTGGTGGTCTCTGCAATGTCTTCATTCCTTTGGAGCCTCTTTTGTGTAGATTCTGTTCCCTGAGATTGTCAGTTGAGACCCAGTGGGAAGATACCTGAGTTTTACTTAACCCATGCCGGTTACTGAGAATGTCCTCCTGCTCATGGTGGGTTCACAGGTATGAGGATGTTAGGGTTGGCACCAAGTACTGAACGGAAGTTAATGACTAGCTCAGAGCTCACCTCACAAGGCCTCCCTGCATTTTCTTTTGGTAACAAATAGCAAAGTTTTGTTGTTGTTCAGCCGCTAAGTCATGTCTGACTCTCTGCCACCCCATGGACTGCAGCACGCCAGGCTTCTCTGTCCTCCACTATCTCCTGGAGTGTGCCCAAACTCACGTCCACTGAGTCAGTGATGCCATCTAACTATGTCATCCTCTGTTGCCCCCTTCTCCTTTTGCCTTCAGTCTTTCCCAGCATCAGGGTGTTTTCTCAGAGTCAACTTTTTTTTTTTTTTTTTGCTGCATTTTATTTATTGCTGGATTTCTGTGGTGGGCCCTGGCCTTCGAGAATTCACTGGGTCAAGTGCTCAGCACAGTGACTGGATTGTAGTACCCAAAAGATGACTTCCTCTTCCTCCTCCTCCTACACCATCATCATCATCACACTCACTCTAAGGTAAATAAGCAACTAAAGGCTAAGGGAATATGACTTTATTTCAAGGCATTTGGAACCAGCTCTTCCCAAAGTACTAGTGACAGGATTGGTATGAATTATTGGCATCTTTAGGAGAAGAAAGTATTGATCTTTAAAGAAAAAAACCCTATTTTTCCCAAAGTTTAAAGTGTTAACTTCTGAGCTAAGCATCTCCTATTTCTGGGTCTTATTTGGGGGATATTTACAATCTGAATACTAGAGTTGCCATAACCCTTCTGTGTGGGTGAATATGTCCATCTAGAAACTATGTGACTGCAAATGCCTAATATGTGTATATATTAATACTCTTCCATGTTCACCTACAGCCAAATGCAAGGAAAATACCCCCTTGGTTTGGACTTTAGAGTTTACTGCATTTTAAAAATTTTTATTTTTTTTATTGAAGGATGATTGCTTTACAATATTATGCTGATTTCTGACAGACGTCAACATGAATTAGCCATAGGTATACATATATCCCCTCCTACTCACCACCCTATCCCACCCCTCTAGGCTGTCACAGAGCCCTGGTTTGAGTTCTCTGCCATTGCATTTATTGCTTGAACTTCTTCAAGACATTAATTTCTCATTCAGCTCATGTCAGGTGGCTGCAAATACCTTAGTCTGGTTGTCAGTACTAAATACTGTTAACCAAGAAAAAATAAATAAAATACAGTTTAACCTTTTTACTAAGTCTTAATTGTCACAGAAAAATGCTGTGAGGTCTTGTGAGATGAGCTGTGAGATGGTCATTGACTTCTGTTCGGTGTCTGGTACCAGTGAGTCCCT
Organism: Oreotragus oreotragus; assembly: GCA_006410675.1. Lineage (NCBI taxonomy): Eukaryota > Metazoa > Chordata > Mammalia > Artiodactyla > Bovidae > Oreotragus > Oreotragus oreotragus. The sequence continues at coordinate 101,554 of SJYX01005364.1, forward strand.
AAATTGTCGAGCTTGCTGTAATAATGATTGTTATTCATTTTCAGACAATAGCACCAGCGACAGAATGCTTAGAAGCTAAGCAAAGGGAACAGTAAACGTTTGTTCTAGATAATGCCTAAAAATGGATCTAATAGGCAAGCATTAGCAAGAGCTAACATTTGTCTGGATGGTGAAAAGAATATAAATTTTTGGAGTCAGATGGACTTAGCTCTGCAACTTAACTAGTAATATGATATGGACAAACAATTTCACCTCTCCAGGCCTCAATTTCCTCCTCTATGAAATGGTTATAATAATACCAAGCTTTCAGGGTGTTATAAGATTTAAAGCTAACATAGGTAATTTCCCCAACATTATGTCACATTATATGCTCCAACAAGTAGTATTTGTATAAGTTATTATTATTTTGCTTTCTAAAATCTAGGACAATATTGATTATTAATGCTCCATTAATTTAGTAAAAGCTCTTTGTAGGAAAAAAATAAACAAGCAAAACAAATAAAAATTTAAAACCCAGGAAAATCTCATTGTGACACTAAATAAACCTATCCAAGTCAAAAATGAAAAAAAATCACTTTTATATCTGAGAGATTCAATATTATCCATGACTACTGCTTTTGGTCAGTCTTAAATAGAATTTGGGACTATTGATCCACTGTCTGTAAATGTGGGATACTTTCTTCTATGGGTCATCATTATGGCCCATTTGAAATGCTTTAACTTTGCTATTAGCACTACGCTCATTTTCTAAGTTCATACTATCATATTTCCTAAGTTGCTTTATGATAGAATCAACCCTGACCTTGCTGGCAGTGAGACTTTAACAGAGCGCTCGAGGAAAAGTAACTGATTGGAGTAAATAAAGCAGAAAGACAAGTTCCAAGAACTCAGAGTTGACGTTGAAAGAAATGAAAAAGAAAGTTAAAACAAGACCAACACAGAAATAACCAAAGAATGCTAAATCTGAATAGTGAGCAACAGTAATGTGTCTTGTGACAATATTACCTTTTAAAAAGTAACAGATAATGAAACCACTGGAGATTGTGCATGGTGAGTCTGAGACACACGAATCTTGACTAGAAAGGTAGGGAACATGGGAATGAGTGGCTGAGGCGGAAGTTGCCAGAATGAAATCTCCTGGAGCAAGTCAAAGTGCGGTAGGTGAATTATTTCTTTACTATAGTTTCCTTTCCAATAGTGTCTGTCTCCACCTTCCCTGTTGTAAGCAAAGTAGGTGACACGAGAGCCCCATGGCCTCATATGGAAACCACCCAGAAAATGCCAACAACCATGCTTTAGCTCTGAGGCTCATACTTACAGAAACTTACGTGACTAGATAGCAGTAGAAACCCAGAATTGCCTGCTACATACGGAAGATGATCAATGCTTGGTCTTCTTGTATTGACATGAGTAAGTAATGTCACCCAAGGAACAAGGAACACTAAACTTCCTCTCAAAACAAACTCCAGAAGAGAAAATCAGTCTTTTATTCTTGATGAAAATAATCCCAATACTTCTGGTTTCTTTCTTCTGATGTTATACAGTATCTTTTGCTTATTTTCTCCTCTGGGTAAACCTCAGATCTGCTTCCATCAGATCGTCCAGTGGATGACCTTGTCTCCTTCTTTTAGAGTAAATAGAAGTCACTAGACAGGAACTTCCTTGACTTCCTGCTATCAAAAGGACAAATATACCTGTATCTATACCTGTTTTTTCCTCTTCCATGCCTTTACATTGAAAGAGGCAACCTTCTGTTTTATCCAAGGTAAATCCCTCCACCTGGGCACAGTCCATCACTGTTGTCTTCCCAGAGACCTTGTTATATAAGTTCTTTTTCTCCTGGCCCTTAAATTTCCCTTTCCACTGATGCTTAGCCCTTAAACACGTAACAGATATCCAGAAGCTAACTCAACATTCCCCTTAAGATATCTCAGACATCTCTAACTCAACACATTCAAAAATGCACTCATTCTTTGCTGCCCTTTCCATGAACTTCTACTCCCTCCCCCATTCCTTAGTTTCTCAGTCTCAGGGAAATGGCCCATAACCCAACCAGATGTCCAGCTGGAAATCTGGAAATTATCCCTGATTCCTCCTTTCTACTCATTTCCCATAGCCAACAGATCAGCAAATCTTGTTGGATCTATCTTCAAAATATGCTCTGTGACCAATCACGTCTTTCCATTTTCACTGCCACACATTGGTTTAGATAACCTCTATCTCTTGCATGGATAGTTATAACTGACTATGAACTGGTCATTAGTGTAGGTCTTTACTAATTTCTCCTCCATATTGCAGCTGGAAGAATCTTTTAAAAAATCCAAATTTGATCATACCATTCTCCTACTCACTTTTAAAACAATGGATTCTCATTACCTTTCAGATAAAGCCCAAACTCCTTAACATAGCTAACAACACTGTTCATGAGTTGTTCCTACTGACCTTTTTAGGCTCATCTCTTGCCCTGTCTTCAATACATCAGTCATTCTAAATATGTTTTAACTTTCTTAATTGCTATCATTCTACCCACACTTGGCCTGGCTCAAACTCCTCTGACTCTTAGACTATCTTACTGCTCCAGCCCTCACAAGATACTTTCTTATTTAATTCTTTGCTGGAGTATAAGAGCAAGAATTTGAAAAGACCCTGATGCTGGGAAAGATTGAGGGCAGGAGGAGAAGGGGACGACAGAGGACGAGATGGTTGGATGGCATCACCAACTCAATGGACGTGGGTTTGGGTGAACTCCGGGAGCTGGTGATGGACAGGGAGGCCTGGCGTGCTGCGGTTCATGGGATCACAAAGAGTCAGACATGACTGAGCAACTGAACTGAAGAGCAAGAATTATTTTTGTCTTGTTCATCAATTTATCCTTCGTTTTGCTTGTCTCTAACTTTTACTACCAGCCACTCAAGTGTACCTTGCTTGGTATCTGGTGTCTAATAGATACTCAATAAGTATAGGTTTAGCCACAAATTTCATTTGGGTTTTTCTGTACAATCCTACAGAAAAACCTAAATGAACTTTTGAGCCAACCCAATATTTGTCATGGCTTCCCTGGTGGCTCAGATGATAAAGAATCTGCCTGCAATGCAAGAGCCTCAGGTTCAGTCCCGGGGTCAGGAAGATCCCCTGGAGAATCCCCATCCACTCCAGTATTCTTGCCTGGAGAATTCCATGGACAGAGAAACCTGGTGGGCTTATAGTCGATGGGGTCACAAAGAGTTAGACACAACTGAGCAACTAAGACTTTCACACTTAACACTTACTTACAATATTTGTCAAATAAATTAACTATCTTTCATAGTTTTGTCATTTTTCTTATTGAACTCAATAATCTTGATTCTACCGTGGAGTCTCAGTGAATATAATCACAGTACTTTTAAAATTTCATGTCTCTGTAGAGAAAGGAAGATTAAGCTTGAGTGTTGCCAGAATTACAAATGCTGTGACACCTTAGTTGTTAAAACTTACAGTGTAAAAGTTTGTAATAACTACTGCTCATTTTAGCAAAGGATTTAGGCTTTTGGAGCAATCCCCTTGTCTCCATATGAAGGTCATATGAGTGTGGGAACCTACTTATGGTTACTTATATATTAAGACCATATCTGCCATTAGGAGGGAAGAATCTTCAAGAGATTTCAGTTGTCTTTTCATGCAACAGAGATAGTGCTATAGACTAAACCATCTTTGGAAATTCTAATATGGCCAATATAATTTCAACACTATTCCTTGAATACTTACTAGGTGTAATATTTCACCTTATAAATTCTGCAAGCCTAGAGCTATAGGCAACCAACCTTTGCTGTTATTCTGGCATGTTTCCTAGACGCTATCTGGGAGTTTAGTCTACAGCATCTATGACAGTCATTACCTTACTTTGGCTTCAGCGCTTTCAGGAATGGGATTCCAGTGCTGATGAGGCCACCTGCCCCTGGATGCCCTAGTGGCACAGTATTTTTTTCCTCCTATTTCCTTCTCCTTTCTCTAAATTAACATCTCTCTTCCTGTACTTCTGCCGGGGTCCAGCCCCAGTGGATCCAGGGTAATTCGAAGGTGGGACAGAGTCGGCGTCCTAGGAAAAAACTTATTTAATTACAGATATGGAGAAAGATTAGAAACAGATAGTGCAGTAGGAAAATTAGTGGAGAAAAAGAGGCTGAATAACTTGGTTTATGTGGGATACCAATTACCACCTACGTAGGCCACAGGCATCTTTCTGTTCTCCCGAAGGAGAGGAGGCACTGAGGCCTCCCCGATCCAATCTTAGAAGCCCAGGCGTAATTCGCAGGCTTGGTGAGTACCCACGTTAATTCAGCCAGAAAAACGGGGAGCAAGAAGGAACAACATGGGGGAATCAGTCTTTCTAGAAACTGATCCCATTTCTTTATTTTTTGGTTTGCTTATATAGCTTTTGTTACACATAGGGATGAATACAGAGTCATGCAGGGGTCAGCAGTCCTGACCTTTATCAAAATCAGGTGCTTTACATAAAAAAAGGTCTAAGGGTTTTCCATCATCTTCTGGCCATGAGGCCTGCTGACATTTTATGACCCTTTCTTTCTGATAACTAAAAAACTTATTTTTTCCAAGCGTGTTTTTTCTTAAACCAGGCACCACCCTCCAAATAAAGTTGCATTCCTATAGGGTGAGGGTGTAGTGAGTCACAATCAAGAAAGGAATTTATTTAACCCAAGGTTAACATGATTAATCTTAAAGGTTAATACTTATTTCTCCTATATGCTAGTTATATTCATTATAAGGGCAGGGAATATGGAGATTTAGCAGCAAACAGCAGCCCAACAAATGAAAATCCTTTCACCAATATTCCCCTTAAGATCTATTTAGTTTTAAGATAGTGATAAAGTTACATTTTTACATAGCAATGACACAGTGATTTATAGTATAGTGATCTATTACAAAAGAGAAAATTCATTAACTCAAAAGTCTAACATTGCTAACCTTAAAAACTACTATATTTCCTTTTCTATATTCCAAATACATTGATTAATATATTCCCAGGTGCCTAAGGATATGGAGGTCTGGTGGCAATCATTGACTCAACAAGAAGAAAAGCCCTATGCTAATTAAGAGTCTCAAAAGACTCCAAAACTCTCTGTGCTGTTTATGGTTGAGAGGTAGTAAACAATCATGTGCTGTAGTGGCACATGGATAATCCTGTCACACAAGCTAGTTTGCCAGCAGAGAGGTTTGACCTGAGACACCCTTGTCACACCCAGGGCAGGGAATTAGCAGCAATTATTGGCACAACAAATGAAAAAACCCTTCACCAATATAATTCCTAACCAACCCACTATACTAATAATTTCTAACTTCCCAAAGAAATTTGCCTTTAGTAAGTCTAAAACATCTTGTGCCTCTCACAGTTGGGGTGCTGTAAACAATCACATGTGGCTGTTCAGTTCAGACGCTCAGTTGTGTCCGAATCTTTGCGACTCCATGAATCGCAGCACACCAGGCTGCCCTGTCCGGCACCAACTCCCGGAGTT
>SJYX01005369.1:7530-24734 GCA_006410675.1 Oreotragus oreotragus
TCTAGGTTGGTCATAACTTTCCTTCCAAGGAGTAAGTGTCTTTTAATTTCATGGGTGCAATCACCATTTGCAGTGATTTTGCAGCCCAGAAAAATATAGTCAGCCACTGTTTCCACTGTTTCCCCATCTATTTGCCATGAAGTGATGGAACTGGATGCCATGATCTTAGTTTACTGAATGTTGAGCTTTAAGCCAACTTTTTCACTCCCTGTTTCACTTTCATCAAGAAGCTTTTTAGTTCCTCTTCACTTTCTGCCATAAGAGTGGTGTCATCTGCATATCTGAGGTTATTAATATTTCTCCTGGCAATCTTGATTCCAGCTTGTGCTTCCTCCAGCCCAGCGTTTCTCATGATGTACTTGGCATATAAGTTAAATAAGTAGGGTGACAATATACAGCCTTGACATACTCCTTTTCCTATTTGGAACCAGTCTGTTGTATCATGTCTAGTTCTAACTGTTGTTTTCTGACCTGCATACAGATTTCTCAAGAGGCAGGTCAGGTGGTCTGGTATTCCTATCTCTTTCAGAATTTTCCACAGTTTATTGTGATCCACACAAAGGCTTTGGCATAGTCAATAAAGCAGACATAGCTAATTTCCTCAACTCTCTTGCTTTTTGAGGATCCAGTGAATGTTGGGAATTCTATCTCTGGTTCCTCTGCCTTTTCTAAAACCAGCTTGAACATCAGGAAGTTCACGGTTCACATATTGTTGAAGCCTGGCTTGGAGTATTTTTTGCATTACTTTACTAGCATGTGAGATGAGTGCAATTATGTGGTAATTTGGGCATTCTTTGGCATTGCCTTTCTTTGGGGTTGGAATGAAAACTGACCTTTTCCAATCCTGTGGCCACTGCTGAGTTTTCCAAATTTGCTGGCGTATTGAGTGCAGCACTTTCACAGCATCATCTTTCAGGATTTGAAATAGCTCAACTGGGATTCCATCACCTCTACTAGCTTTGTTCATAGTGATTCTTCCTAAGGCCCACTTGACTTCACATTCCAGGATGTCTGGCTCTAGGTGAGTGATCACACCATCATGATTATCTGTCTTTCAGATGTTTTTTGTACAATCTTCTGTGTATTCTTGCCACCTCTTTTTAAAATCTTCTGCTTCTGTTAGGTCCAGACCATTTCTGTTCTTTATCGAGCCTACCTTTGCATGAAATATTCCCTTGGTATCTCTAAGTTTCTTGAGGAGATCTCTAGTCTTTCTCATTCTATTATTTTCCTCTATTTCTTTGGATTGATCACTGAGGAAGGCTTTCTTATCTCTCCTTGCTCTTCTTTAGAACTCTGCATTCAAATGGATATTTTTCCTTTTCTCCTTTCTTTTTACTTCCCTTCTTTTCACAGCTATTTATAAGGCCTTCTCAGACAGCCATTTTAATTTTTTGCATTTCTTTTTCATGGGGATGGTCTTGATTCCTGTCTCCTGTACAGTGTCACAAACATCCATCAATAGTTCATCAGGCACTCTGTCTATCAGATCTAGTCCCTTAAATCTATCTCTCACTTCCACTGTATAGTCTTAAGGGATTTGATTTAGGTCATACCTAAATGGTCTAGTGGTTTTTCCCTACTTTCTTCAATATCAGTCTGAATTTGGCAATAAGGAGATCATTATCTGAGCGCAGTCAGCTCCTGGTCTTGTTTTTGCTCACTGTATAGAGCTTCTCCATCTTTGGCTGCAAAGAATATAGTCAATCGTATTTCGGTGTTGACCATCTGGCGATGTCCATATGTAGAGTCTTTTTTTTGTGTTGTTGGAAGAGGGTTTTTGTTATGACCCATGCGTTCTTTGGCAAAACTCTATTAGCCTTTGCCCGCTTCATTCTATCCTCTAAGGCCAAATTTGCCTGTTACTCCAGGTGTTTCTTGACTTCCTACTTTTGTGTTCCAGTCTCTTATAATGAAGAGGACATCTTTTTTGGGTGTTAGTTCTAGAAGGTCTTGTAGGTCTTCATAGAACTGTTCAACTTCAGCTTCTTCAGCATTACTGGTCATGGCATAGACTGGATTACCATGATATTGAATGGTTTGCCTTGGAAATGAGTAGAGATCATTATGTTGTTTTTGAGATTGCATCCAAGTACTGCATTTTGGACTCTTTTGTTGACTATGATGGTTAATCCATTTCTTCTGAGGGATTACTGCCCATAGGAGTAGATATAATGGTCATCTGAGTTAAATTCACCCACTCCAGTCCATCTTAGTCCACTGATTCCTAGAAAGTCGATATTCACTCTTGTCATCTCCTGTTTGACCACTTCCAATTTGCCTTGATTCATGGACCTAACATTCCAGGTTCCTATGCAATATTGCTCTTTACAGCATCAAACCCTGCTTCCTTCACCAGTCCCATTCATAACTGGGTGTTGTTTTTGCTTTGGCTCCATCCCTTCATTCTTTCTGGAGTTATTTCTCCACTGATCTCCAGTAGCATTGGGCACCTACTGACCTGGGGAGTTCATCTTTCAGTGTCCTATCTTTTTGCCTTTTCATACTGTTTACTGGGTTCTTGAGGAAAGAATACTGAAGTGGTTTGCCATTCCCTTCTCCAGTGGATCACATTCTGTCAGACCTCTCTGCCATGACCCGGCTGTCTTGGGTGGCCCCACATGGCATGGTTTAGTTTCACTGGGTTAGACAAGGCTGTTGTCCATGTAATTAGACTGGCTAGCTGTCTATGATTGTACTTTCAGTCTGTCTGCCCTCTGATCCCCTTTCTCAGTGCCTACCGTCTTACTTGGGTTTCTCTTACTTTGGACATGAGGTCTCTCTTCAAGGCTGCTCCAGCAAAGTGTATATATTTTATACTTTATGTAATATAAGTAATCAATAAGGATCAACTGTATAGCACAGGGAACTCTGCTCAATATTCTGTGATAATACATGGGAAAAGGATCTGAAAAGAATGACTAAATATATGTATAACTGAATCACTTTGCAGTACATGAGAAAGTAACACAACCTTGTAAATCAACAATATGCATATAAAACTTAAATTTGAAAATTTAAGAGTTACTCTGATCACCATAACCCAGGAGTAGACATTCCACCCTGCCAACTGCGTTTTTTCCCCCTAAAGTACTAGTGAAAGTTGCTCAGTTGAATGTCTGACCCTTTGTTACTCCACGGACTCTAGCTTGCCAGGTTCCTCTTCTCTGTCCATGGAATTTTCCAGGCAAAAATACTGGAGTGGGTAGCCATTCCTTTCTCCAGGGGATCTTCCTGATACAGAGAGCAAATCTGGGTCTCCTGCACTGCAGCAGATTCTTTACTATCTGAGCTACCAGGGATGCCAAAATTACTAGGTTCTTATTTCATAATTTATTTCTTTGTAATAACAATGAACTGAAGACCCCTGTACCACACAAATATCTTTCTCATTTATCATTTCATTTGTTACCCATAACAACACTCTAAATTAATTCTCATCTCATTTAAAAATGAAGAATTTGTGACTTGTCTTAGGCCACATATCTAGTAAGAAGGATCTGAATTGTGGATTTTCAGTTCTGCATTGTTTTTCTTTATCTCTGTGTTTTACATAACTGCACAAATTTCCCCTGGAATGGCTTAGAACATTTTTTTTTTCCTGTAGTTTCCAAAAACAGCCAGAGAGTATTTTTTTCCTCATCTAAGGTATACAATATCAAATAAAAATTTTAACTGTGAGATAAATGATAGGTGAAGTCGCTCAGTCGTGTCCGACTCTTTGCAACCCTATAGACTGTAGTCTACCAGGCTTTTCCATCCATGGGATTCTCCAGGCAAGAATACTGGAGTGGGTTACCATTTCCTTCTCCAGGGAATCTTTCCGACTCAGGGATCGAACCCGGGTCTACTCACATTGGAGGCAGACGCTTTAACCTCTGAGCCACCAGGGAAGCCAAATGGTAAGATACATCATTCATATTTTCTTATGGATGAATAATATCAATTCATTAAAATTAAGCAAATACAATTTGAAGTAAATGCAAGATACTATTTTCACTTTCTTGATTGGTAATTTATAAGTTTAAGAACAAGACTATGGAGGAAATAGGTATTTGATTGCACTAATTGTGGTAATATAAATTATAATATTTTTGAAGGGCAAGAATCTGCCTATAATGTAGGAGACCAGGGTTTAATCCCCGGTTTGGGAAGATTCCCTGGAGAAGGGAAGGGCTACCCATTCCAGTATTCTTGCCTGGAGAATTCCATGGACAGTGGAGTCTGACAGGCTACAGACCATGGGGTTGCAAAGAATTGGACATGACTGAGTGAGTTTCACAAACAAACAATAAAAGTGTAAAATGGATACTTTGTTTGATTTAGCATTTTCACTCGATTTAATTTATGTGCATATTATGGTAAAAGTGTTCATATATATATATACATATATACATACACATATTTATTTTTACATTGCATTATTAACCATAACTTTGGAAATAAGGGAAAATGTCCATCATTTGAAGAGTGGTTAAATGAATTATGATATATGCATACACTGATATATCTTCAAAATAAATAAGAGGAGAAAGCAAAATAAAAATATGAACAAATTTAATAAAATCCCCCTTGCTATAAAAATTATGTAGGTATTGGCATTTATTCATAAAAGTTATGAAGGAAACTGAGAATAATGCTTACCTTTGGGGACAAAGGCCAGGGGAGCATGTGAGAAATGCTTATTTCTCATATGGTGCCCCTTCTGTACAGTCATGAATGATAACCACATGCATTTATTACACCCTAGCTAGAGTCATTTACTTGCAACAGTATTTTACATAATGGATCTTTAAGTTTCCCTCAGATTCCATGATCTACTATTGATCAGTAATAAGATAGTTCACACCATGTTAGGTTGTATCTTGAATATTTGCATTTTTCAAGACTTATGGACTATGTAATCTGATGGGACTAATAAATTCACTCTTTTGACTAGCAAAGTCATCTTCACATTTAACAATCCTAAGCATGAAATGGTTAGAAACAGCTTCTGAGCATAGAAGTAAAATAGACTCCCTCAAAAACTTTCAAAGTGAAGTCGCTCAGTCTTGTCTGACTCTTTGTGACCCCATGGACTGTAGCCTACCAGGCTCCTCCGTCCATGGGATTTTCCAGGCAAGAGTGCTGGAGTGGGTTGCCATTCCCTTCTCCAGAGTATATTTCCAACCCAGGGATGAAACCCAGGTCTCCCGCATTGTAAGCAAGACACTTTACCTTCTGAGCCACCAGGGAAGTCTATACTTCCAACTATACCTTCAAATAAACACCATAAATATGATTGCCTCCAATAATACTCCCATGACACTCAGTAACCTTCAATCTAGACATTATGCAGGATAAGATAATTTCTAGAACTACATCCCACTTTTTTTGTCTTTGTCTTCATGTCTTGTACAGGAAATGTCACACAGATTAACCCCCATGAAGCCCTGAAAAAGACCATCACCAGAACTGAAGAGGGAAAATGTTCATAGAAAGGTCAATAATTCAAATAACTATTTCAGAGACAATTTCCTTGTTGCCCAACAGAAAACCAAGTTCCAATATGAAGTAAAGCTTTTGGAAACACATTTGGGTAAGCAGTGAGGCAGATTCATACACACAGTGGAGGGAGCATCTGGAACCACTGATCTGCCTGAATTTGTTTCACTTTGTACATATATATGGCACCCCACTCCAGTACTCTTGCCTGGAAAATCCCATGGACCGAGGAGCCTGGTAGGCTGCAGTCCATGGGGTCGCGAAGAGTCGGACACGACTGAACGACTTCATTTTCAATTTTCACTTTCATGCACTGGAAAAGGAAATGGCAACCCACTCCAGTGTTCTTGCCTGGAGAATCCCAGGGACGGGGGAGCCTGGTGGGCTGCCGTCTATGGGGTCGTGCAGAGTCAGACAAGACTGAAGTGACTCAGCAGCAGCAGCATTCACCATAGAACATTCGCTAAAAAAGAAAAAAAAATCAGTTGTTTGATATACTGAAAATGATTTCAGAGATGATAATAAGGGAGAAAATCTGAGAAATCAATTTCTTTCTTATTTCTGCTTTGGAAAAAATTTAAAAAAGTAAAACATTGAAATTACATATAGAAAAATGATGTCTGTGATAATCAAGACTTGGATGGATTTCAAAGGGTTATATGATTGAGAAATATAGAGAAATCAATACTTTTTAAAGAAACTTCTTATTTAAAAACTAGCCATCTTTTACCTATTTATTGGGCTTTTAATTGAAAGAAATGAAAATGAGACAGGAAGACACCAAGTGTAGATGATGGACCTTAGATGATATCCCTTGGGAAGCAGCTGTAGCATAGTCATCGCCATGTTAAATTTCCCCTGTGTTATGCTAGAATATTAAAGGAAAAGAAAAAAAGATTTTAAAAAGAAGAACATTCCAAGTGAGCAATTTTAATTGACTGTAGAGATTTTTTTTTTAATCAACAGTTTAATAAGTGGTTAGAATAGAAGCTATCTGGATCACTGCCAGTCTTCAATGATGTCAAAGGTCTAAAGGACTCATCAAATAAAACCTAATGGATACTACAGAGTAAAAGGGCAGTTGTACTTTCATTTGTACCTTTTCAAATCAGCAAAAACAATATACAGTCCAAGTAATTCAATCAAAATATCAGCCTTCTAGGCTTAGATAAAAGTCCGCATTCTCTGTAATGCTTTTCTAATGTCTAGAGACAGAATACTGTTCTCCACCACTGAAGCACACAGAAATGTATTCGTGCTTACATATGTATGTGTATTGTTGTTATTGTATAGTTGCTAAGTCATGTCCTACTCTTTTGCTACCCCATGGACTGTGGCCCATCAGGCTCCTCTGTTCATAGGATTTCCCATCCAAGAATACTGGAGTAGGTTGCCATTTCCTTCTCCAGGGACTCTTCCTGACTCAGGAATCGAACATATGTCTTCTGTATCACAGGCAGATTCTTTACCATCTGAGCCACTAGGGAAGCCCATATGTATGTGTGTGTATTTATATGGGAATACCAGACCATCTGACCTGCCTCTTGAGAAATCTGTATGCAGGTCAGGAAGCAACAGTTATAGCCCTTGGACTGCAAGGAGATCCAACCAGTCCATTCTGAAGGAGATCAGCCCTGGGATTTCTTTGGAAGGAATGATGCTGAAGCTGAAACTCCAGTACTTTGGCCACCTCATGCGAAGAGTTGACTCATTGGAAAAGACTCTGATGCTAGGAGGGATTGGGGGCAGGAGGAGAAGGGGACAACAGAGGATGAGATGGCTGGATGGCATCATTGACTAGATGGACGTGAATCTGAGTGAACTCCGGGAGCTGGTGATGGACAGGGAGGCCAGGCGTGCTGCGATTCATGGGATCGCAAAGAATCGGACATGACTGAGTGACTAAGCTGAACTGATATATAAATATACAGTCCATAGGTCGCAAAGAGTTGGACATGATGGAAGTGACAGAGCACAACACAGCTTTATGTTTTTTCAGTGTTTAATACAATACCTGGAAGAGAATTGGCACTCATTAAATATTTTTGGAATGCATGAATGAATAGATGAAAACAGTATTAGGTTAGCTACTCTGCAAAAGAAAAAAGAAAGTATAAATTGTCATAGCAATGAAGTTTATAATCTAAGAAAAATAATAGACAAGTATACAAACTCAGGTAACTTTTCAAGGCTACATATGGTAAATAATGAATCACAGTCCTCCATGTTCAGATGCCAGAAAGTGTGCAGTTCTTTTCTGTTAGTGGTGAAAAGCTACCTAAAACTGATTTTTTAAAAAAATTGACATTCAGCAATCTCATAAATTCCCTACAAGGTAAATCAAGTAAGATAAAACAAAAACAACCCAATATTTCTCTGCCTCATGGGTGCGCTGGCAGCTTTGATTAGTTAATATTCATAAAGCACTTTGAAGATGAAAGTGATAAACATTATCTAACAGCCTTGTAAATGCAAATGTGTCACATCTTATGAAATTTAACAGAAATTTGAGAGTGACAAACTACACACTCACAAATATAAAAAAATAAAATGCTCAACTAAGGCTTTGCATTTAAGAGGCCAGAGAAGGGAGAAAAGACTTTTACACTGTGGCAGAGAATCAGTCTAATCTATACCCCACCCCCAACCCCACCAACACACACTGAAGAAATGCTTAATTTAAAGCCTGAAAGATGATGTACTTTGTAACAGCAGGTAATCAATGTTCTGTTAAAGCCAATGAATTACTATGCAGAAAAATGCAAATCACAATAAAACACATCACAAGCAAATTTAACCCTGCTCTGTTCTCAGTGGAGCAATTATCAAGCTTTGCTTGATAATTCAACTAGGGATGGGCAGTTTTACTTCTTGCTTGTGGAAACTGCAGACTCTCCCAACAGTTTTGCTTCATCCCCAGAAACACAAATAGTTTCAAAATCTCCCACACTGCCATTTTTTATAGGTGCATTTTTTAAACGCTTCTACTTCTCCACCCATTGACTTTTTAGGATTGCCTGAACAGATATAACCTTTTTACACAAAGAGAGGAACTTCACACCATAGCATTTTTCTCCATTTTGTCTATCAGTTAGAAGGCTTGGATTTAATATCTTTGTCTGTTTGCAGACCGATTTTAAGTATTTAAAATTTATGTAAACTAGACATTTGATTAAAGAGCCAGAACTCTGGCCTTAATTCCAGGATGATTTTCAGCTGTTAGGTCAGGGCATGAGTTTGAGTTTACAGCAGAATTTTTGGCATCAAAAGGAACAGGCATCTGTTGACAAATCCTTTTTAAAGAGTACTGTAATGGTGATAAATAATACCCACTGAAATTGAATGCAAGCATGAAGAAAAAAGTGCAAAAAAAAAAGAAAAAATGGAACAAATACAGTGCAGTATGAGTTCTAAGAAACACTGTATGAAAAAATATATTAAAAGCAAATAGTAAATCCATTCTTGAACTGCCTTGAAAATACAACTTTTCAGTTACTAAAGAAAGGAGAGAGGAAGAAGCAGAAGCTATTATTGCTATTATAATCCATAATCTTATTTTATATTTGGGACTTGTGAAACTCTCATTTTAAAAGAGACCTTAAAAGGCTTCACTGCTGTGTATTTTGCTAAATAAATATAGCAGAACAAATAAACCACAGACAATAATGTATTGTGAAGCTCTAAAGAGTTAGATAGGTCTTTAAGGCTCAGTGCATTTTAATGTATATAGCAATTGGGTGTCTGTGACAAAATAAACTGGAATTGCTACAATTTTATATTGCTGATACCTTGAACACTTAGTAGCTAAGTGAATTTCCAGTGGATATACTTTGCCCAATTTATGAGTAATAGAATACATATGATAATCAACTTTTCCAATCCTTAAGCATTGGGCTTTGAAGATCAAATGAGATGCTTATATACAAAAGTGACTTAAAAGCCATAACAAATGCAAAAAAATATTAGATTTTAGTAGCTATTTCAAATGATGTAAACTCTTTGAAAAAAGAACGAAATATTGACCTGTCCACATTGGATTCACCAGCCATTAATATTCATCAACATCATTGTGATTCCTATTTTTTTCATGAACTAATCAGACACCTTTTCAGTCCATCTGTTCAAATTAAACAAGTTATAAGCAAAGACCTCATTTAACAAAATAGAGGATATGAAGGGGAAGGGAATGTTTCTTGCTTGACATCCCTGACTTATGTTTGTTTTATTCAATTTGTAATTTTTGGAGAGTAGGTAATAAATATCTTATCTTATGAAACTACAAATTTCTTTAGACTATTCATCCACTTAATAAGTGAGTAATCCTCCCAAAATGGATATCTCCCATGTAATGTCTTCATAACCCAAGAACTACAGTGGTCCTTAATAGTTTAATAGGTAGGGAGAAAAATAAAATCCTGGTATCCTAAATTGTTTATTGAATTGCATTATTTTCTTATAAATCACATTAAGAATGGTGGTTATATGTATTTAAAATTTCCATTTACTGTATGTATTAATTATATATAGTATGCATGTATATTTATACATATATACACATGATTATTTAGCTTTTTAATGTTAATATTGAGGAAATTATTATAAGGATACCTTGTGTTTGCCTTTTTCCTTATTGAGGTTTGCAGATACTGTGGCTTTTTTAATTTTATTTTATTTTTTACTAATTGAAGGTTTGAGGCAATCCTAGATTTAAAGTCGATTGATGTCATTTTTCCAACACTATTTGCTCACTTCCTATCTCTGTATCACATTTTGGTAATTTTGGCAATATGCCCTAAGTTTATTATTTTTTTTTATTATATTTGTTATGGTGATCTGTGATCAGNTCTGTCCCTGTCTCTTATACACATCTTAAATTTTATTTTATTTTTTACTAATTGAAGGTTTGAGGCAATCCTAGATTTAAAGTCGATTGATGTCATTTTTCCAACACTATTTGCTCACTTCCTATCTCTGTATCACATTTTGGTAATTTTGGCAATATGCCCTAAGTTTATTATTTTTTTTTATTATATTTGTTATGGTGATCTGTGATCAGTGATCTTTGATATTGCTACTATAACTTTTTGAAGGTTCAAGAGATGATTAGCATTTTTTAGCAATAAAGCATTTTTAAATTAAGATATTTATGTACTTTGAGGGTTTTTTTTAGACCTAATGATATTGCACGCTTAATAAACTATGGTATGAGATAAACACAATGTTTATATGCACCGAGGAACCAAAAAATTCACATGACTTTTTTAAATTGCAACATTTGCTTTATTGGGGTTGTCTAGAAATGAACCTGCAATATTGCTGAAGGATGCCTGTGTTTAAAGTATTTTTTTTTTAGCAAAAATTGTTTTCTAATTTGAGAAACAACTCTGCAAATTAACTTTTTTGTGTTAAGCCATTTATAAATTGAGAACTATCTGTTCAGTAAAATCTATTACAAAGACCCTTTGAGCACCATAAGTCTGGTTATTCCTGGGTCAGATCATAATTTAAGGAGCTGTGGTAGGATCATAAACAAAGCTTCCTGTTCACTAACATCTGTTTCTAACTACAGTATCCTCCCTGTTGACCTCACAGCACTCCTGTCTTTAGTCAGTGCCCAGACCCTGCAGAGGCTGCATGCCACAGTCAATACTCTCTGTATTCCTCAAATGCAAATTAACA
The DNA here is from genome assembly GCA_006410675.1 of Oreotragus oreotragus. Classification (NCBI taxonomy): domain Eukaryota; kingdom Metazoa; phylum Chordata; class Mammalia; order Artiodactyla; family Bovidae; genus Oreotragus; species Oreotragus oreotragus. The sequence goes on from SJYX01005369.1 coordinate 18,694, forward strand.
CCTGTTCTCCTCACTGTAATATGACCAGGCAATAAGTAGCAACTACATCTGTTTCTCCAATGTCAACTTTTAATAGTCTTCTCCTTTATTCTTGTCTATATGTTTTTAAAATTAAATCTAAATTGGTGTATAATTAGTATTGTTTTAATAACTCAAAAGAAGAGACCAGATGAAAACTCTGATTTTTTATATTCTTTACATTAGATTATATTGTATGCTTTTACAAAAGCAAGGAAGACCCACATACAAATTTAATCACTGCAACTAAAGAACTAAAGTGAGGGGCTTCCCTGGTGGCTCAGATGATAAAGTGTCTGCCTGCAATGCAGGAGACCCAGGTTCGATCAATGGGTCAGGAAGATCCCCTGGAGAAGGAAATGGCAACCCACTCCCGTACTCTTGCCTGGAAAATTCCATGGACCGAGGAGCCTGGTAGGCTACAGTTCATGGGGTTGCCCATGCTTATAGACTCTAAAAAATAGATTAAATGTTATTTAAATTTTTTCCTTCTCATTTCTTTAATATGATTTAATAAGGTTGATCTAATATTTAGTATTTGATTGTTGATGACCAATGTTTCTTTACCTACAACCTTTTGTTAAAGTTAGCTATAATGATAGATAGATACAGGTTGATAGAATTTCTACAAATATCTATAAATATGTGATTGTTCTCATACATACATTAGAAGAAAATCATATAATTTTAATAAGAATGAAAAAATTGATTCTGAAAGTTGTAAAATAATAAAAACAGACACAACTGAATTCACTATGAATAGTGCTATTGAAATATCATAAATGCCACATAGTAATTTCTACTTTGGTCAAGATAAAGTAACCCTTCCACCTTAAACGATAATAAAAAACTAAATATTTATGAATTAATGGTTTTCAAGACATTGGACATCAGGCCACATGAGATAGAAATTCCTGAAAGATGAACAATAAATGAGTTAAGTTCTACCACTGTCCCTCCTTAATGTATTTAGAGAGTTTCTAGGCTGCAACATAGGGAGGGAAACTGAGGTAGAGCCCAACATATGATATGAGTTGAGGAATAAGACCTGAAAGTCTCAGGTGATCAAGGAAGCATGGGTTTTCATGACAAACTATTGAAGAGGAGAGCCACCTAGGAAGAACTCCAGAGACAGGAAGAAGGGTCCCTTTGGATATGTGTCATATACAGCAGAGGTATTATCAGTGCTTGTATGAGATAAACTACCTGAGAATCAGGAAAGAATCACCCAAAAGCTATTGAGGGAACAGTACCAAGAACTCACAGAAAGCTGGAAATTATGCCCATTCCTATCATCCAGACTAGAAGATATAATTCATTGACATTGAGCACAATACTCAATCTTGACTCTGTATCAAGGAATAATCAGACTTACACTACATTTGACTTTGGTCTAGCCTACCAAATCTTAAAAGTGAAGTTACTCAGTCATGTCCAACTGTTTGCAACCCCATGGACCATAGCCCACCAGGCTTCTCCATCCATAAAATTTTCTAGGCAAGACTACTGGAGTGGGTTGCCATTTCCTTCTCCAGGGGATCTTCCCAACCCACAAATTGAACCTGGGTCTTCCACATTGTGGGAAGACACTCTGAGCCAACAAGGAATCCCAAATCTTAAAGACAAAACCAAAAAGAATTAGAGTCTTTACAAGTTACTTGAAGCCCAGAAAAAAACTGAAGCACACATAGAAATACAGAAATATTCAGCACCCAACAAGATGAAATTCACAATAACTGGCATTCAGTTAAAAGTTACCAGACACGCAAAGAAGCAAGAAACTGTAGCCCATAATAAAGAGAAAAATTAAAAACAACTGAAATAAGGTAGAACCAATGTAGATGCTAAAATTAAAAATAAGCACACTCAAGCAGTGATTCATTGTAAATTTCACATGTTGAAAATGTAGACATAAGTAATATACAGAAAGAGACTAAAATAAAAAAAGAATTAGAGATTCAAACTATATCTGAAGCAAAAGAAATATGAGTAGAATAGGAAGATTCTAGATAGCATATTAAAAAGCAGAGATATTATTTTGCCAACAAAGGTCCATCTAGTCAAGGCTATGGTTTTTCCAGTGGTCATGTATGGATGTGAGAGTTGGACTGCGAAGAAAGCTGAGCGTCAAAGAATTGATGCTTTTGAACTGTGGTGCTGGAGAAGACTCTTGAGAGTCCCTTGGACTGCAAGGAAATCCAAGCAGTCCATCTTAAAGGAGACCAGTCCTGGGTGGTCCTTGGAAGGACTGATGCTGAGGCTGAAACTCCAATACTTTGGCCACCTCATGTGAAGAGTTGACTCATTGGAAAAGACCCTGATGCTGGGAGGGATTGGGGGCAGGAGGAGAAGGGGACGACAGAGGATGAGATGGCTGTATGACATCACTGACTTGATGCACATGAGTTTGAGTGAACTCTGGGAGTTGGTGATGGACAGGGAGGCCTGGCATGCTGCAATTCATGGGGTCGCAAAGAGTCGGACACGACTGAGTGACTGAACTGAACGGAGCTGAAGGAAGATTAGACATTGAAGAAGAAAGGAATGAAATTCATAGAGAAAAAAAGAGAATTGAAAGAAATGAGCTGTGGGATAACTGCAGAAGCCTGATGTGTGCAACTGGAGTCCATGAGGAGGAAAGAGAAGTGATTAAAGAAAGTATTTAAAGAAGAAAAGCTAAATATGTTCCAAATTTGAGGAAAACTACAAATCCATAGACACAAGACATGCAGTAAATTTAAAAAAAAATGAAGCATCAAGAAAATCATACCAGGGCACATCATAATCAACTTCCCAAAACAAGTCATAGAAAATCTTGAAAGCAGTTAGAAAAAAAAAGAAACATATGTACAAGAGGAAAAACATTAAGTGTGATTGAACATTTCTCATCAGAATCAATACAAATAAGGAGACAATGGAATAACATTTTTAAAGCAGGAAAGCAAAACCTGTCAATCTAGAATTCTAGACTGAATAAAATATTTTTCATACTTGAAGAACTAAAGACTTTTTCATGAATAAAAAATGGAAAGCATTCATCTCAAATAGATGAGTATGACATACAATAAATGTTAAAGGAGGTCCTTTAAGCCAAAGGAAAATTGAAATAGATACAACTTTCTAGTCTACATAAAGAAATTGAGTACAGAAATAATTAAAAGAGTAAATGTAAAAAAGTTTTCTGCATTATTTAAATAGGTTTAAAAGATAATTGTTAAAAACAAAAATACAATCTACTATAGAGCTTATAACACGTATAAAAATGAAATACATGACAGCAGTGGGTCAAAGTCTAAGAGAGGAGACATAAAAGTATGTTATGGTAAAGTTCTTATTCCATGTGATACATGGTTAAAGATCACTTGAAGTAGACTGTGATAAGTTAAAGATGTATACTATAAACACTAAAGCAACCACTAAAATAGTAAAACAAAAAATTATAGCTAATAAACTTACAAAAAAGAAAAAAAATCATAAAACATACTGAACTAATCAATAAGAAGACAGAAAAAGAGAAATGGGACAAAAAAGAGATAAAACAAACAGAAAACAAAAACAAGATACATGTAAATATAACCATGTCAATAACCACATTAATGATATATGGTCAATATACTTCAAATAAATATGCCAACTGTTGTGCCCAAGTTCTTCAGTGGATTATCTCATTTCAAAAAAAATATCTATGAGGAGATCACTGCTCTGACCTCATTTTACATATGTTCAGTGAAACTATTTCATTTGCTTTTCTTTTTATTGCAAAGAATCTACAAGTCCAGACTCTCAAGATCAGAATAACTCTACTTCCTCTGGCATAGAAAAAACATGAAATACATGTGTGCATGCTCAGTTGTGCCCAACTCTTTGTGACCTCATGGATTGTAGCCCACCAGGCTCCTCTGTCCATGGAATTTTCCAGGCAAGCATCCTAGAGTTAGTTGCCATTTTCTTCCCAACTCAAGTAGTGAATCCAAGTCTCCTGCTTGGCAGGTGGATTCTTTACCACTATGCTACCTGAGAAGCCCAGTGTTTTACAAATGTTAAACACTTTAACAGTTTCAATGATCATGTCATAATTTTTATCACATCTACACTACATATTTCTTCACACTGATAAATACACACCCTATGAGAAATGGGAGAGGCTGCTTGGAGAAGGCAATGGCACCCCACTCCAGTACTCTTGCCTGGCAAATCCCATGGACGAGGAGCCTGGTAGGCTGCAGTCCATGGGGTCACTGGGAGTCGGACACGACTGAGCGACTTTACTTTCACTTTTCACTTTCATGCATTGGAAAAGGAAATGGCAACCCACTCCAGTGTTCTTGCCTGGAGAATCCCAGGGACCGGGGAGCCTTGTGGGCTGCTGTCTATGAGGTCACACAGAGTCAGACATGACTGAAGTGATTTAGCAGCATGGGAAACCAAAACTCTTTTTGGCTTATTTATTTGTGATAATTTTTAGAATTATGTTGCCAAATCTCTAAATTTGCTATTTATACAGTTCATCATTTTCTAGAATCATTCTTGCCACGCTGGATGACTTTCTCAAATACCTGTGGCCCCAGTGATCAGTATAATCACAGCAATAAACTCAAAATGACCTTCCCACGTAATATAGTACAAACAATTAATGTCCATATTGCCCTCACCACATTCTGTTCATGCATTAACATTTTTATTTATCTTCCTTGATTTAAGATAAGCTGGCAGGTAGAATTTAGATAAAAATCATGTGGTTTAAGTGAGGAGTAATAAGCAAATCTTTAAGAGAAGTTGCAAAGTATGAAATCAAAAACATCATGCAGAATGTAGTCAGAAATCTTGATACTAGAATAGACTGCAAAACTTCATCTTTTAAAGTAGGAAACTGAGGGACTTTCTGGTGTTTTAGTGGTTAAGAAGTCTGCATTCCCAGTGTAGGAGGTTCATTTTAGATCCTGGTCAGGTACCTAGGTCCCCCACACCACAACTAAGACATGGCACAGATAAATTAAAAAAATAATAAATCAATAAAAATTAAGTAAGGAACTGATATTACACCGAGACTTGCTACATGAAGGGCATTGTACTGTACATTGTACATTCACCACATCCTCATATTACTAAAATGTAAAATACTTTTGTTTGAGGAGGTATTACAAATAGCTATGAAAGAAGAGAAGTGAAAAGCAATGGAGAAAAGGAAAGATATTCCCATTTGAATGCAGAGTTCCAAAGAATAGCAAGGAGAGATAAGAAAGCCTTCCTCAGTGATCAGTGCAAAGAAATAGAGGAAAACAATAGAATGGGGAAGACTAGAGATCTTTTCAAGAAATAAGAGATACCAAGGGAATATTTCATGCAAAGATGGGCTCGATAAAGGACAGAAATTGTCTGGACCTAACAGAAGCAGAAGATATTAAGAAGAGGTGGCAAGAATACACAGAATAACTGTATCACTCATCTAGAGCCAGACATCCTGGAATGTGAAGTCAAGTGGGCCTTAGAAAGCATCACTACGAACAAAGCTAGTGGAGGTGATGGAATCCCAGTTGAGCTATTTCGAATCCTGAAAGATGATGCTGTGAAAGTGCTGCACTCAATATGCCAGCAAATTTGGAAAATTCAGCAGTGGCCATAGGACTCGAAAAGGTCAGTTTTCATTCCAATCCCAAAGAAAGGCAATGCCAAGAATGCTCAAACTACCACACAATTGCACTCTTCTCACATGCTAGTAAAGTAATGCACAAAATTCTCCAAGCCAGGCTTCAGCAATACATGAACCGTGAACTTCCAGATATTCAAGCTGGTTTTAGAAAAGGCAGAGGAACCAGAGATCAAATTGCCAACAACTGCTGGATCATCGAAAAAGCAAGAGTTCCAGAAAACATCTATTTCTGCTTTATTGACTATACCAAAGCCTTTGACTGTGTGGATCACAATAAACTGTGGAAAATTCTGAAAGAGATGGGAATACCAGACCACCTGATCTGCCTCTTGAGAAACCTGTATGCAGGTCAAGAAGCAACAGTTAGAACTGG
>SJYX01005369.1:24893-42642 GCA_006410675.1 Oreotragus oreotragus
TGCAGATCAGGAAGCAACAGTTAGAAGTGGACATGGAAAAACAGACTGGTTCCAAATAGGAAAAGGAGTACGTCAATGCTGTACATTGTCACCCTGTTTATTTAACTTCTATGCAGAGTACATCATGAGAAATGCTGGGCTGGAAGAAGCACAGGCTGGAATCAAGATTGCCAGGAGAAACATCAATAACCTCAGATATGCAGATGACACCACCCTTATGGCAGAAAGTGAAGAGGAACTAAAAAGCCACTTGATGAAAGTGAAAGAAGAGAGTGAAAAAAGTTGGCTTAAAACTCAACATTCAGAAAACAAAGATCACGGCATCTGGTCCCATCACTTCATGGGAAATAGATGGGGAAGCAGTGGAAACAGTGTCAGACTATATCTTTTTGGCTCCAAAATCACTGCAGATGGTTACTGCAGCCATGAAATTAAAAGACATTTACTCCTTGGAAGGAAAGTTATGACCAAACTAGATAGCATATTCAAAAGCAGAGATATTACTTTGCCAACAAAGGTCCATCTAGTCAAGGCTATGGTTTGTCCAGTGGTCATGTATGGATGTGAGAGCTGGAGTGTGAAGAAAGCTGAGTGCCAAAGAATTGATACTTTTGAAGTGTGGTGTTGGAGAAGACTCTTGCTAGTCTCTTGGACTGCAAGCAGATCCAACCAGTCCATCTTAAAGGAGACCAGTCCTGGGTGTTCCTTGGAAGGACTGATGCTGAGGTTGAAACTCCAAAACTATGGCCACCTCATGTGAAGAGTTGACTCATTGGAAAAGACCCTGATCCCGGGAGGGACTGGGGGCAGGAGGAGAAGGGGACATCGGAGGATGAGACGGCTAGATGGCATGACCGACTTGATGCACATGAGTTTGGGTGAAGTCCCGGAGCTGGTGATGGACAGGGAGGCCAGGCGTGCTGTGATTCATGGGGTCGCAAAGAGCCAGGCACAACTGAGCGACTGAACTGATTGAACTGAAGATATTTTTGAAATATGAATTAACAATATCTATTTTCCATAGTTCCTTCTATCTTCTGGCCACTTGCTCATTGAGTCAGTGAGTGTTCCCTTCTCATGGAAAGGATGATATGAGGGAATCACAGAAATAAATACACAAAGATTATTGGATTTCAAATATTTAATTATCAAGAGAATGTCAGGAACTCATACAATATAGATAAGTAACCCTGATGAATATGAAAGAATTTATCCACCAGGGATTATAAAGGGGAAAGGGATGGGAAGAGATGTTAGGGATACAAATAGATACATGGGAATTGGTCACGATGAGGATAAGGGGTTCAAACATAGAAGAAGCTTATGGAAAGGAAATGATTCATCAACCAATGACCTCTGACCTTGGCTCCAAAGCACACCACCTATTGCCAGTGACACTGTAGGAGCACAGTTCTTTTTCAAATCTGTCCAGGTTCAGTTTGTTTAAGTACATAAATCATTGGCATCTAGGAAATACATTAATTGTCCTGTCTAGTGGTGTCCACTGAGGATTTCTCTTTGATTGCATCAACATGGTACTAGCTGACTGTCTGGAAGAGTTGATGACCTTTACAGGTTTTCCAATACTTTGTCCTAAAGATCCCTAATTTCTCTATTGATTTTCATCAGCAAAATACAGTTGTATCTCTATTACTCCCTTCCATGGAAGACTGGTTTCTGGACTTATGGAGAATGACTGAAAATGAGGAAGGAAAAAACTCTTATTTTTATTCTTGTATTTGACTTAGTAAATCAGTTTTATTTGTCTCTTGATCCAACTTAGAGGTAAAACATATCATGTTATAGTTAAAACTTATAGGGGTTTCCCTATATGATAACATGATATGATATGATAATATGATCTGAGCCTCCAGTGGCTTCAGTGAACTTCACTTATAAGATTAAGCAGCACACTAAATTTGGCTTCCAGACTCTAATTAGACAATAACTTTTATAAATAACTATTGAAGCCCCTGGTTGCTCAGACAGTAAAGTATTTGTCTACAATGAGGAGGTCTAGGTTCGATCCCTGGGTCAGGAAGATCCCCTTGAGAAAGAAATGGCAAAGCACTCCAATATTCTTGCCTGGAGAATCCCATAGACAAAGGAGCCTGGCAGGCTACAGTTCACGTCAATGGGGTTGCAAACAGTTGAACATGACTGAGCAACTAATATTTCCACTTTTATAAATACTAAACTAATATCAAGAATTAACCTACTAAATAAACTCTATATCGAGAAAATTTTATAAGAGAGTTTACCAGACTGAAAGAATAGATACCATAATCAACTGTTTCCAAGTAAAGAAAAGGAGGGTAAAGATCCAAAACTCTTCTTTCTTAGTAGAATTTTTACACTGGTGGTTCAGGTGGTAAAAAATCTGCCTGCCATGCAGGAGACCCAGGTTCCATCTGTGGGTCAGGAAGATCCCCTGGAGAAGGGAATGGTTACTCACTCCAGTATTCTTGCCTGGAGAATGTCATGGACAGAGGAGCCTGGCAGTCTACAGTCCTTGGGGTTGCAAAGAGTTGGACATGACTGAGCAACTATCATTCTCACTTACAACAAAACTAGATAAAATAATGTCAGATTGGACAATTTCAAGCCAATTTCACATAGAAATGAATGTTATAAATAATCATTAAACCAAATCCAGCTATATATTAAAAAAATAATACAACCAAATTTAGTTTCATCCCAGGGATGCCTAGATTAAAATAGGAACATTATATGAATATATCAAATCATCGAATGACATATCAGATAACATACATTTGGCCATACTCAAAACTCTTAGTAAAGTGGAGATTGAAAGTAGATTGTTTAGCTTGATTAAGAGTACAGAGTGATTTCACAATATTTTTACAGTTAATGACCTAACAGTAATAGCATTCCTGTGCAAAAGAGACCAAGAAAAAATAGTAGTACTTCCAAATTTTACTTGAAGGTGAAGGTGAAGTCGCTTAGTCGTGTCCGACTCTTTGCGACCCCATGGACTGTAACCTACTAGGCTTCTCCGTTCATGGGATTCTCCAGGCAAGAATACTGGAGTGGATTGCCATTTCCTTCTCCAGTGGATCTTCCCGACCCAGGGATCGAACCCGGGTCTCCCACATTGGAGGCAGACGCTTTAACCTCTGAGCCTAATGCGACAAGAAGAAATAAGAGAGATAAAGGTTAGAAAGAAAGAATCTAGATTATTGCTATACCCCAAATATTTAACAGCCTACAAGGAGAATCTAAGTGATTTTATAGACAGATATGGAAAATAATAAACATATTCAGCATTGTAGGACATAAGCTCATTATGCACAGTAATTCACACTCTGTTATATCAGAAACAACTAATTTGAAAATATAATGTTTTTAAAAAACATGGGGATATTCTGAATACATCTGAAAATCTAGCACAATAAAAATTTAGAGGATTTTATAAAACTTCTTTGAATGATAAAAATGGCATAAACAAGTGGAAAGCATTTCCACATATATGGATGGAATAATACAATATTAAAAATTTTGTCTTCCCCATATACATGTAGGTCAAATTAATCTGAATATACAATTTTACAGATATTAGGTACCACATGAGACATTCTTTTGTTCATTTCACATATTTAACTGCTTTTTTTATATCCTCTGAATGAGTCTCATTCATTTCTGTAAGGTATTTATATAATATCATTAGTACTAGAGCATCTGTTTGCTAATATAGATCAGAATTCTTAGTATTTGAGATATTTATATTAAAAAAAACCCATAAGGAAACATCATACATGCCAAAATAAGCCTTTATTATCTTTTTCCTTTCTTTTTTAATGGAAGTACAGTTGAATCACTTTAGTTCAGTTCAGTCACTCGGTCATGTCTGACTCTGTGACCCCATGGACTGCAGCACGCCAGGCCTCCCTGTCCATCACCAACTCCCAGAGTTTACTCAAACTCATATTCATTAAGTCGGTGATGCCATCTAACCATCTGATCCTCTGTTGTCCCCTTCTCCACCTGCCTTCAATTTTTCCTAGCATCAGGGACTTTTCAAACAAGTCAGTTCTTCGCGTCAGGTGGCCAAAGTATTAACGTTTCAACTTCAACATCAGTCCTTCCAATGAACACTCAGGACTGATTTCCTTTAGGATGGACTGACAGGATCTCCTTACAGACCAAGGAACTCTCAAGAGTATTCTCCAACACCACACTTCAAAAGCATCAATTCCTTGATGTTCAGCTTTCTTCACAGTCCAACTCTCACATCCATACATGACCACTGGAAAAGCAATAGCTTTGACTAGACAAACCTTTGTTAGCATAGTAATGTCTCTGATTTTCAATATGCTGTCTAGATTGGTCATAGCTTTTCTTTCAGGTAGCAAGTATCTTTGAATTTCATGGCTGCAGTCACCATCTGCAGTGATTTTGGAGCCCCCCAAAATAAAGTCTGTCGCTTTTTCCACTGTTTCCCCATCTATTTCCCATGAAGTGATGAGACTGGATGCCATGATTTTAGTTTTCTGAATGTTGTTTTAAGACAACTTTTTAACTCTTCTCTTTCACTTTCATCAAGAGGCTCTTTAGTTCTTCTTCACTTATGTCATAAGGGTAGTATTATCTGCACATCTGAGGTTATTGATATTTCTCCTGGCAATCTTGATTCCAGCTTGTGCCTCATACAGCCCAGAGTTTCTCACAATATATTCTGCCTATAAGTTAAATAAGCAGGGTGACAATATACAGCCTTGATGTACTCCCTTCCCTATTTGGAACCAATCTGTTGTTCCATCTCCAGTTCTAACTGTTGGTTTCTGACCTGCATACAGATTTCTCAAGAGGCAGTATAGTTGATGTATAATATTGGTTACACTGGTAAACACTAGATTTGTTCTATGAGTCTGCATCTTTTCATTATATTTACTGTGTTGTATTTTTATACTTCACATATAACTGAAGTATATGTTTCTCTCTGACTTATTTCACTTAGCATATTACCATTCAACTCCATCCATGCTGTTGCAAGTGCCAAAATTTCATTGTTTTTTTATGGTTGAATACCATGAAAAATATACATTCATTATATATATAATTGTTCCTTAATTTCTTTGATATTTCATTGTTAGTGTTTATCTTTCTAGTATGCTCTGGTCTTTTTCATTGATCGCTGTTCTGCAAATAATTATGACTTTTGCTGTTTTCATGAGAGGAGGTAAACAAGGTTTTCTACTCCACCATCTTGACTGATCTCCTTATCATTTTTTTCCAATTATAAAACTATACATGTTTATTATATAAAATTATAAACAAAAACATTTTAGAAATACAGAAAATAGCAAGGGGGAAATAGCTATAATTTTATTATCTCTATAAGCAGTATTGCATTCAGTAGGTATATTCCTAGTTATTTTCTAGATTCATTTATTATGTTGTCTTTTATATTTTTAGATGCTCTTCTACTGTAACTTGAGTTACAGTAGAGAGATATTAAACCATTGGTCTGTATTTCTCCAGTGAGCACCAGGTCTGTTGAACATGTTCAGCCTTCTGTTAATAAAGTGTGAATTAATGATTTGATGGGGCAAAAGTCAGTAGAAAGGCTCACTCAGGATAACTGTACAGCAAATGCAGAACATGCAAACATCTTTCTATATTTTATTTTAAGCTGGTTCTTATTAGCATCTCTCTGCTTACACGTGGCTTTATTCGGAAACAGTTTGCAATACATGTGTATTACATAAAATGACAGTTGATTCTAAATTCATTCTTTTTTTATTTTTGCAAGTTACACTAATTATTTCCTGTTGTCATCTTGTTTAAGTAGAAAGGTCTGAGTCTTTTTTTTTTTTTGGTCTTGGCTACAAGTGAGTAAGCCTCATTTAATGACACACCTCTGCGAAATGATTTGCAATAAATAACAGCTCAGGGGAACTAAAAAGCCCTAAGTAGAATTAAAAACAACAACAAGAAGAAAACTCTGTTGTCTTGAACTAAACAACAAAGTTTTCTTTTGTGAAAATACCAGAATTATACACACCCTTATGTTCACAGCTCCCAGTCTTTATTTCACTTGATCAATTTCTTGGGCATTATGAAGCATTAAAATAATTTATGTTTATATACTTGACAAATTGTGAAAGAGACTAGTGGTTCTCACCGAACATCTAGATTTTTCTTACATGTTCCCTGCCCCAAGGCTTCTAGGCGTGTTCGTGTGGTAAATTCTTGCAATGGAACATGAGATGGAGGGACGTAAGGCTGTGTCACTTGCACTAAAATAGTTAAGAATGAATGTTTCTCCCTCTACCTCTTTCTGTGTCTCTCCATAACTGGAAACAAACAAAAACACATGGCTCTTGGAGTTCTAAGAGGAAGCAACCCAGCTTCCTGATTCACAGCATGAAGGAGAGCTGTACTATATGAAGTAGAAGAAAAACACAAGTAAGAAATAAATGTTATTTTTGGCAAACTGCTGGTTGTTGCTGTTAAGTCATTAACTCACATCCAAATCTTTTGCAACCCCATGGGCTGTAGCCTACCAGACTCCTCTGTCCATGGAGTTTTCCAGGTAAGAATATTGGAGTGGGTTGCCATTTCCTTCTCCAGTGGTTCTTCCTGACCCAGGGATAAGAGCCTGTCTCCTGCATTGCAGGTGGGTTCTTTACTATTGGGCCACCAGGGAGGCCCAAACCACTGATGCAGGGGTTAATTTCTTATCAAAGTATGGTCTAGTTGTACATTTAGCCTCATCTTATTGTTTTACACAGGTTGAAGCATGCCTGTGATGGTGTAGATGGTAGCTGAATAGCTAAAGGAGGAGCCTAAGACATTTCTGTTTATTCTCAACCTCTCAGCTTCACATTCACTCCCTCCTACCTGCTCCACATAAGGATCTGGACTCTAAGCATTTCTCCTTTATTATGAGCATGATGCTAAGCTTTGCTGATAGAGGGTATCCTTTTGTTGATTGATAGGGGCATCTCTTCCTTGATTTTGGAGTGTTGCCTTTTGCTCATGCCGTACAATCCTTCATGGTGTGTGTGTATGTGAGTGTGTGTGTGTACATATCCAGTGTCATTCTGCCCCAACTGCACACTCAGAGTGTACAGTCCAGTAGCCATCTTGTAGCCCAGGGTGGGGCACAGTGACTACTGCCAGTGTGAGGCCTATTGCTGACAGGCCCCAGTGTCTCCCTCTGAGCCTCTGCCCATCAGCCTCAGCTCTGCTGGGTTTGAAGTGTTGTTTCCTCCAGCCCTCCAGACACAACCACCTGTTCTTCAGGCCACATGCCACTGCCAGCAATCAGGCCACTAACAATTGACCGTTTCTCCATGCCTGCTACCCACAGATGTGCAGAGCTGTCTGCCTGCCCCAGATGACTGTTTCCTAATTTCCTGGCAATTCTGGACCAGTTCTGACCTGGACAACTTAGCAAACTTGCCTGTCATCCAGCAGATTATAATCATCATTTTTGCAATGGGGTCAGAACCCCAGTTTTGGGGAAGAGAGGTTATTTCTAAATTGTCTTTCCTTATATGATTTCATCTATGCACACATAATTTATATTTTAAACATTTATATTTTAAAGGGGCACAATAGCTAAAAATATTTGAGAAATAATCAAACCAATAAAGAGACTGAATAGCTGAATGAATGAATGAGGTGACTGGTAACAAAAAAACTAAACTGGATATATTTGAGATAAGTTGACCTAGGTCACCAAGTAAGATTATAAGCAGTAAATTTAGAAGAGACAAAGATTAAAAATTAACTCTTTATGTGAGTTTTTTCTAGAGTTTGTATAAGGAAAGTTAAAACAAGCAACTGTCTTTCTTACTAAAATTAAGAGAGGAACTGCAATTGAGTAGGAAATGCAACCAACATATAAGACTTTTTCTCTGAATTTTTGCATTACCTTAAATATATATATTAGGTCTAGAGTCACGAGCACTAGTCAAGATCAGTTTTCAGCATTACATTTATCTACAGCAGAAAATATAGCAGGAATATATTCAATAGCTTTGCAAATGTCCTTCCCAAATGAATGTACCCCTATGACTCTCTAAGAAACATCAAACCCATATCAGAGAGATTTTCTTGTTAATTTAGGAAATGCCAGTGTGCCCGGTATTAAAAGTAAGCTATTCACAAGAAACTATGCTCAGAGATACAGCTAAATCAATAGTAAAGAAGGATACTTTCTTTTGTTACATGTTAATTTCACTCTAAATGACTAAGTAGTCTCTGCTGTTCAGAAATTTTTAGATTTGAAATATGAGATTAAAATGTTTTAATTTTAAAAGATAATGTGAAACAAATGTTAGTTAACCTGCAACATCTTTACTAGGATGCATTAGTCTAAAATTGTGAAAGTGAAACTTAACAAGAATTCTTTTTGTAAAAATATTTAGGAAATGCCAGTGTGCCCGGTATTAAAAGTAAGCTATTCACAGGAAACTATGCTCAGAGATACAGCTAAATCAATAGTAAAGAAGGATACTTTCTTTTGTTACATGTTAATTTCACTCTAAATGACTAAGTAGTCTCTGCTGTTCAGAAATTTTTAGATTTGAAATATGAGATTAAAATGTTTTAATTTTAAAAGATAATGTGAAACAAATGTTAGTTAACCTGCAACATCTTTACTAGGATGCATTAGTCTAAAATTGTGAAAGTGAAACTTAACAAGAATTCTTTTTGTAAAAATTTTTTCACATTACACTAAATTGGGTATAGCTTCTTCTTGTTCAGAAATTTTACCCATATACATGCAGAGGACTGCATTTCTGCTGAGTCAGGTTAGATAAATCATTGTCTTCATTCGATCTTCCTTCTTAGTAATACACAGGGGAAGTATAGATTAATGCAGTCATTTTTAATCTTCAGTTTTTCATTTTCATATTTTTCACATACCAAGTCATTATTCTTACCATTGATTTTTCTTCATTGCTCCACATGAATCATTTTTATTCTCCTGATGTTAATATTAAATGTTTAGGGATTTTAGTTTGCTTGGACAGTGAGGAGATCAAACCAGTCATTCCTAAAGGTAATCAACCCTGAATATTCATTAGAAGGAATGATGCTGAAGCTCTAATACTTTGGCCACATGATGAAAACTGACTCATTGGAAAAGACCCTGATGCTGGGAAAGATTGAAAGCAGGAGGAGAAGGGGTGATAGAGGATGAGATGGTTGGATGGCATCATGGACTCAATGGATATAAGTTTGAGCAAACTCCAGGAAATAGTGAAGGACAGGAAAGCTTGGCATGCTGCAGTCCATGAAGTCACAGAGTCAGGAGCAACTGAATGGCTGAACAACAACATACATATTCACATCAATAGCAAAAATAACCCCAGATCTTACCTGTCCCTATAGCCATATTTTTTTGCAATGTAACTTTGTAAGATTTCCCATTAACAGATGGAGTTCATTTCTCTCCATTGAGTCTGGATTGAAATTTTGCTGAGCTGCGGGCAGTAGCATGTCATTATACCACTTCTGAGTCAAAGCCTCACAAGGCCTTGTTCATTTTACTGTTTTTCAACTGCCATCAACAAGTCTAGACTTGTGTGTTCTATGATGAGAGACAAAGTGGAGTGAAGATGAACTATCCCAGCTGAAGCAGCTGTAGACCAACTTGCCGCCAGTCAACCTGAGAGATGAGTGAAGTCGCCCAGTCGTGTCCAACTCTTTGCGACCCCATGGACTACTAGCCTACCAGGCTCCTCCCTCCATGGGATTCTCCAGGCAAGAGTACTGGAGTGTGTTGCCATTTCCTTCTCCAGGGGATCTTCCCAACCCAGGGATCGAACCCGGGTCTCCCGTATTCCAGGCAGACGCTTTAACCTCTGAGCCACCGGGGACTGTAGTCTAATGAATGAGTCTAAATGAGATCAGAAGAACAAGAAGGCCAAGCACAGCTCAAACTGCTGGCAAATAAGATAAAAACTAACTGAATAACTTTTAAGTCACTAACTTTTGGAGTGGCTTCTTATGCAGCAAAAGCTAGCCAACATATTTATCCTATACTTTATGTGTTAGAATTCAGATTCTCCCTCACAATGATATTCATTCAAATTAAAACTCATATTCTGATTTGGTTGACCAAAAATACATTAATATTTGGGGACAAATGTAGGCAACTATACACAAATTCCCAGGCAGGATCATAAATATCCATGCTGTTGGCTTGCTTTTTCATGAAGACACATACGTCAAAATTGTTAGAGGGTGCTGTGTTTTAAACAGTAAGAACAAAATGTACCCGTTCTAGGGGCTACACTTTATAAGCTGCGTCTAAATTTTTCTTTACAGCAACCTACAAGATAAAATGAATATCATCACTTTTTCTTTTTAAATAAGAGTTACCTCTTGGAGAATTAATTTTCCCAAGATGTGAAATGAGATTAAATGAATAATTTAATCTCTGACTCTAGAGCCTGAGTGATTAACCATAAATTATGCTGGCTATAATGTTCCAAAAATATAAACAGAAGGCAGCCTTTTATATGATTTCATTTCCCATTCAACCAAATTCAGCTGGAAAAATTAAATGTGAAAAACCAGGTAAAGTTCACATTCTATATCTCAACCTAAAGAAATTTACTCAATCAATTTACTAAATTAACAACCCATCAGTTTAGCCTATTGTTGTTATGTCATTGTAGTATACATAAATTCAAGCAAAGACAAAATGTTGGTGGACAGAACAATCAATCATACTGACTTGCTCTTCTAAAGCTAAAGGGCTCACAGTGGCACTACATGAAAGTGCATGGTGCAAATTCATGTCATGTAAAAATAAAAACAAGTAAAAGAGAAACTAAGCGCAAGTTACTTTTACAAATTAACAAACTGTCACTTATGTTCTTGCACAATCTTATATCTATGGTTTCATCAACCAAAATGTTCTGAAAATTGAAAAAAGATTGCTAATGAGTATATATTCATTGGGCAAAAAAATCTGAACTAAACTGATGTAAATATATTTATAGTCTCTGTTTATATTACTTAGCATAATTATTCATACATTTTATTGAAGAATTTTTTTATTACATGGTTTTGCCTCAATTCCTACTGGAAGAGCTATGTGATTTAGAATATATTGTGTGCAAACCTTCTAAATCATAAAAAGTCTTAACTCTAAAATAATCTGAATATAAGAAATTTATATGTTATTTTAAACAAAAATATGATTTGAACATGAATTCAGTCAATAAATCTTCATTCCTCATGTTCTTAATAGATTTAATGCCGTTTCCATTTTAGTCTGAATTGAGTGATCAAATAATTTGGGGGGGAGCATATTTTGATGAGAGGAAGGAAAAAATAGAAGAATCTGAAGTCTTTTCTTTTACTTCCTCCATAGCTGGTTTTTAAAACACAAACATATCAGAACAGAAAAAAAAAATATGGCTTCAGAATAGTATCTCAATGTTATAAGTGCTGATAACACAAAGAAAAAATTGTCCACATAGCAAAAATTGGGAGGTCATTAGTGTATGTGGAGAGGAGAGCAAGAAAACAAATACCATCATTTATCATGGTGGAGACTCAGGAAATATTGTCCAAGGTTGATGGGAGAGGGCATTGAAAATTTTGTACATCTTTCAAAGTTTAAATGCAAAAAGTAGAAGTTAATACAATTATCAACTTTGGGAGTTAGAAATGAGGGAAAATTAAGAGTGATGCAAATGAAACAAAGCTCTGTCTTTCAAAATGGTAAGTAAACAGATATGACTAAAATTGTTAAATGATAAAATTGATAATACATATCATTTAGAATTAAATAGCTTACTATGAGAAGAAAGAAAGAAAAGCAGAAATATTTCCAAATGAGTTGCTTTATAGAAGGGACAAATCAGAGACTAATTAGCTTTGGGGACCATTTTAAGAATTAAAAAGTAAACAAAGGAAAACTATGGTAATGCCAGTTGATCAAAATAAAGCCATCACTGACTAGAAAGAGTGATGATCTGTCTGAGAGTGACTCATGAGAGGGGGAAGCCAAATTTGGAATAAATGTGCTCCAGGACAGAGATGCTCAGAGGAAGCAAGTATGGCATGTTGGAGGAAGAGACAGGAAGCCCGAGTGAGCCAAGGGAACAGGGAGGCATACAGGGGCCTTATAGTTCATGGCATGAAGTCTCAGTCTTACTCTAATTAACATGGGAAGATGTCAAAGGGTTTTAAGTAGTGTAGCAATATGTTATTTTTTTTATTTAAATAAATTATAATGGCTGCTCTGCTAGGAATAGATGGCAGTGGGTCAACATGAAGGCAGGGGGACAGGTTAGGGTGTTCTTGCCAAGGGTCGGGAAGAGAAAATGACGATTTGATGACCTTATGGCAGAAAGTGAAGAGGAACTAAAAAGCCTCTTGATGAAAGTGAAAGAGGAGATTGAAAATGATGGCTTAAAGCTCAACATTCAGAAAACTAAGATCACGGCATCTGGTCCCATTACTTCATGGGAAATAGATGGGGAAACAGTGGAAACAGTGTCAGACTTTATTTTTTTGAGCTCCAAAATCACTGCAGATGGTGACTGCAGCCATGAAATTAAAAGACGCTTACTTCTTGGAAGGAAAGTCATGACCAACCTAGATAGCATATTAAAAAGCAGAGACATTACTTTGCCAACAAAGGTCTGTCAAGTCAAGGCTATGGTTTTTCCTGTAGTCATGTATGGATGTGAGAGTTGGACTGTGAAGAAAGCTGAGTGCAGAATTGATGCTTTTAAACTGTGGTGTTGGAGAAGACTCTAGGGAGTCCCTTGGACTGACTGCAAGGAGATCCAACCAGTCCATTCTAAAGGAGATCCAACCAGTCCATTCTAAAGGAGATCCAACCAGTCCATTCTAAAGGAGATCCAACCAGTCCATTCTAAAGGAGATCAGTCCTGGGTGTTCTTTGGAAGGAGTGATGCTAAAGTGAAACTCCAGTACTTTGGCCACCTCATGTGAAGAGTTGACTCATTGGAAGACTCTGATGCTGGGAGGGATTGGGGGCAGGAAGAGAAGGGGATGGCAGAGGATGAGATGGCTGGATGGCATCACTGACTTGAAGGACGTGAGTTTGAGTGAACTCCGGGTGTTGGTGATGAACAGGGAGGCCTGGTGTGCTGCAATTCATGGGGTCACACAGAGTCGGACACAACTGAGCAACTGAACTGAACTGATGTAGGTTTTGAGACATCTTTTTGAAAGTAAGTCAAACAAGGCTCACTCTAGATTAGTTGTAGAGAGTGAAGAAGAGAGAAAACAGTAAATACTCCAACCATGGAGTGAATGGTAGTGATTTTAACTGTCTTGATCAGGGTCACATGTTTTTGGAGAAGAAATTCAGAGTCTTGTGTGTGTGTGTGTGTGTGTGTGTGTGTGCATGTTCAGTTTAAAAAACTCAAATGGAGACACTATGCAGGAAATTTTATATTTGAATCTGGAGTTAGGGACAGTGTTAAACTGCTGATATAAACTTGTTAATCATAAGCATGCAGGTGAAACTTACAGCCAGAAGGGGCTCACCTTAGGAAAGAGGGTCGATCCCCCAAACAGCTAGTGGCTTATTACACACTTACCATATGTACAAGACTCAGCTAAATGTTTCTTACATGCTATACTGGATGGTCCCCAAGGTCACCCTAGGTTCTATGGTTTGCTAGGAGGATTCACAAAGCTCAGCATATGGTCATAATCACAGCTGTGGTTTACTACATTATAAGGATACAAAGCAAAAGCAACAAAGGAAAAAGGCACACTGGGTCAAATCTAAGTGAAACCAGGCACAGAGTCCTCTAGGTGCTCCGTTCCCCCAGCTTCAAGTGGTAACCCCCATGACATACTGATGAAGAGCAAAGGTTGTTAGAGACTCAGTTATTAGTGCCCAGGATTTTTATTAGGTGGTGATCACACAAGTAGCCTGTGCCTGGCATTTGCCAAAATTCCAGACTCCCAGAGCAAAGCAGGTATTCAGAAAAACCATATTGTTTTCATGAGCAATTTAGGTACAGTGAGGCATCCTTATCAGTTAGACGGTTAGGAACCCTCCCAGAATCCAGTCCTCAAACACCAGCCCAAGGTTAACCTTGTCTAAAGCCTTTCCAAAAATAAGCAGCCAGGCTTTCTCCACTGACTCTTTTCTGCACACATCTTAAATTATTTCAAACTCCCAATTACCCTCTGAGACAGGTCCTGTTACTATCTTTATTTTACAGCTAAGGCAACAGGAGGAGAAAGCTCTCTCAGCTAATACATGAAAAGGTTGGGAATTGAAACTCAGCAGTTTGGTGCTTATGAGGGAGATTTCAGATAGTTTGCAAAGGAGTCTCTCACAATAAAGAATAAAAAAATACCAGGGGAGAAGGGTTGCAGGGCTGAACCTTGGTGCATCAACAGTTAGAAGTCCAAAGGATGAGAGGGCAAGACCAACCATTAATATGGTTGAAAAGCCAAGATGCCATGCAATCTATCTCAAGACTGAAGGAAGAGTTCAGAAAATGGGTTATTTGCAATCAACAGGTTGGAAGGGTACAATGACTATTGCTGAAAAGTTAAGTACATGACCTAACTTTCATTTTCCAGCTTTGTCTCCTACCCCAGTGTCAAACACTCTACCTCTGACTGCAGGGGTCATATGCTTTTCCATAGGCATTACCATTGATATTAAAGTGGCTATTGCTTTACACACATTTTCTCTATTATCTGATTTGCTGTTCCTCAGTTTTCCAAATAGGACTTTCTAGTCATCCTTCAAGAGCTGTACCTAATAATCCTTTCTTTGTATAATATTGTTGAATGTCCCAGAGTCATACACTTTTTCCTCAGAGTTCTTTCTTCATATTTCTAATAAAAAATCTATTCTTACCAAATTCATTTGATTTCTTTTCAGCACTCTTCTCTAGCCTGCACCTGCACCTCATTCTTAGCGACTAAACTGGTATTACCTAAACAAATCTATAAGATTTACTTTCCATGTATACATAAATTGTTTTTGTTTATGAATTGCTAAGTCATTTCAGATTCTTTGTGACCCCATGGACTGCACAATGCCAGCCTTTCCTGTCCTTTACTATCTTCCAGAGTTTGCTCAAATTCATGTCCATCTGAGTCAGTGATGATATTTTTAACCATCTCATCCACTGTCACCAATCCCTTCTACTTTTACATTCAATCTTTCCTAGCATCAGAGTCTTTTCCAATGAGTCAGCTCTTCACATTAGGTGGTTTAAATATTGCAGCTTCAACTACAGCATCAGTCCTTTCAATATTCAAGGTTGATTTTTTTTTAAGATTGACTGGTTTGATCTCCTTATAGTCCAAGGGATTCTCAAGAGTCTTCTGGAGTGCCACAATTTGAGAGCATCAGTTCTTCAGTGCTTAGCCTTCTTTATGGTCCAACTCTCACATCTATACATGACCACTGGAAAAACCATAACTTTGACTACTCAGACCTTTGTGGGCAAGGTGATGTCTCTGCTTTTTAACACACTATATAGATTTGTCATATCTGTCCTTCCAAGGAGCAACTATCTTTTTCTTCAAGCTGTAATCCCCATTTTCAGTGATTTTGGAGCAATGGAATACTGAATCTGTCACTGTTTCCACTTTTGCCCTTTCTATATCATGAGAAATGCTGGGCTGGAAGAAGCACAAGCTGGAATCAAGATTGCTGGAAGAAATATCAATAACCTCATATATGCAGATGACACCACCCTTATGGCAGAAAGTGAAGAAGAACTAAAGAGCCTCTTGATGAAAGTGAAAGAGGAGAGTGAAAAAGCTGGCTTAAAGTTCAACATTCAGAAAACTAAGATCATGGCATCCAGTCCCATCACTTCATGGAAAATAGATGGCTAAACAGTGGAAACAGTGGCTGACTTTATTTTTCTGGGCTCTAAAATCACTGCAAATGGTAATTGCAGCCATGAAATTAAAAGACGCTTACTTCTTGGAAGGAAAGTTATGGCCAACCTAGACAGCATATTAAAAAGCAGAGACATTACTTTGTCAACAAAGGCCCATCTAGTCAAGGCTATATAGTAGTCAAATATGGATGTGAGAGTTGGACTATAAAGAAAGCTGAGCACCAAAGAATTGATGCTTTTAAAGTGTGGTGTTGGAGAATAGTACTGAGAGTCCCTTGGACTGCAAGGAGATCCAACCAGTCCATCCTAAAGCAGATCAGTCCTGGGTGTTCATTGGAAGGACTGATGTTGAAGCTGAAACTCCAATTCTTGGGCCACCTGATGTGAAGAGCTGACTCATTTGAAAAGACCCTGATGCTGGGAATTATGGATGTGAGAGTTGGACTATAAAGAAAGCTGAGCACCAAAGAATTGATGCTTTTAAAGTGTGGTGTTGGAGAATAGTATTGAGAGTCCCTTGGACTGCAAGGAGATCCAACCAGTCCATCCTAAAGCAGATCAGTCCTGGGTGTTCATTGGAAGGACTGATGTTGAAGCTGAAACTCCAATACTTGGGCCACCTGATGTGAAGAGCTGACTCATTTGAAAAGACCCTGATGCTGGGAAAGATTGAGGGCAGAAGGAGAAGGGGATGACAGAGGATGAGATGGTTAGATGGCATCACTGACTCAATGGACATGGGTTTGGTGATGGACAGGGAGGCCTGGCATGCTGCAGTCCATGGAGTCTCAAAGAGTCGGACACGACTGAGCAACTGAACTGAACTGAACTGAGTGCAGCACTTTAATAGCATTATCTTTTAGGATTTTAAACTGCTCAGCTGGAATTCCAACACCTGTACTAGTTTTATTCGTAGTAATGCTTCCTAAGGTCCACTTGACTCTACACTCCAGGATATCTGACTCCAGGTGAGTAACAACATTTTGGTTATGCAGTTCATTAAGACTTTTTGTATAGTTATTCTGTGTATTCCTCCACCTCTTCTTAATCTCTTCTGCCTCTGTTAGGTCCTTGCTGATTCTGACCTTTATTGTGCCCATCCTTGTAGGAAATATTCCCTTCATGTCTCTGATTTTTTTGAATAGATCTCTAGTCTTTCCCTTCCTATTGCTTTCTTCTATTACTTTGCACTCTTTCTAGAAAGCTCTCTAATCTCTCCTTGATATTTTCTGGAATTCTACATTCAGTTGAGTATATCTTTCCCATTCTCCTTTGCCTTTCACTCTTCTTTTCTCAGCTATTTATAAGGCCTCCTCAAACAACCAACTTGCCCTCTTGCATCTCATTTTCTTTGGGGTGGTTTTGGTCACTGTCTCCTGTACCATGTTATGAACTTGCATCCATAGTTATTTAGGCACTCTGTCTACAAAAGCTAATCCATTGAATCTATTCATCACCTTCACATATAGTCAGAAGAGATTTGATTTAGGTCATACTTGAATGACCTACTGGTTTTCCCTACTTTCTTCAATTTAAGCCTGAATTTTGAAATAAAGAGCTCATGATCTGCCTCACAGTCAGCGTCAGGTCATGTTTTTGCTGACTATATAGAACTTCTCCATCATTGTCTGCAAAGCATATAGTCAATTTGATTTCCTTATTGACTATCTGGTGGCCATGTGTAGAGTCTCTTTGTAGAATCATCTCTTGTGTTGTAGGAAGTGGGTATTTGCCATAACCAGCATGTTTTCTTGACAAAATCCTGTTAACCTTTATCCTGCTTCACTTTGTATTCCAAGGATAAACTTACTTGTTAGTCCAGGTATCTCTTGACTTCCTACTTTCATATTCCAATCCCCTAGGAAGAAAAAGACATCTTTTTTTTTTTTTTT
>SJYX01005370.1:0-22775 GCA_006410675.1 Oreotragus oreotragus
TGGGAGGGGGGTTCATGTTTGGGAGTTCGTGTAAAAAAATAAATAAATACAAAAAATAAAAAAAATAAAGAAATCCCAGGCTGGATGAAGCACAAGCTGGAATCAAGATTGCTGGGAGCAATATCAGCAACCTCAGATATGCAGATGGCACCATCCTTATGGCAGAAAGTAAAGAACTAAAAAGCCTCTTAATGAAAGTGAAAGAGGAGAGTAAGAAAGCTGGCTTAAAACTCAACATTAAAAAAGCTAAAATCATGGCGTCCAGTCCCATCACTTAATGGCAAATAGATGGGGAAATAATGGAAACAGTGAGAGACTTTATTTTGTAGGGCTCCAAAATCACTGCAATGGTAACTCCAGCCATGAAATTAAAAGACACTTGCTCCTTGGAATAAAAGTTATGGCCAACCTAGACAGCACATTAAAAAGCAGAGACATTACCTTGCCAACAGAGGTCCTGTCTAGTCAAAGCTATGATTGTTCCAGTAGTCATGTGTGGATGTGAGAGTTGGACTATAAAGAAAGCTGAGCGCTGATGAATTGATGCTTTTGAACTGTGTTGTTGGATAAGACCCTTGAGAGTCCCTTGGACTGCAAGGAGGTCAAACTAGTCAAACGTAAAGGAAATCAGTGCTGAATATTCCCTTTAAGAACTGATGCTGAAGCTGAAACTCCAATAATTTGACTACATGATGGNATTGATGCTTTTGAACTGTGTTGTTGGATAAGACCCTTGAGAGTCCCTTGGACTGCAAGGAGGTCAAACTAGTCAAACGTAAAGGAAATCAGTGCTGAATATTCCCTTTAAGAACTGATGCTGAAGCTGAAACTCCAATAATTTGACTACATGATGGGAAGAACCAACTCATTGGAAAAGACCCTGATGCTGGGCAAGATTGAAGGCAGGAGGAGAAGGGGCTGACAGAGGATAAGATGGTTGGATGGCATCACCGACTAGATGGACATGAGTTCGAACAAGCTCCAGGATATGGTGATGGAAGCCTGGAATGTTGCAGTATGTGGGGTCACAAAGAATCAGACACAGCTGAGTGACTGAACTGAACTATTAAGGATTACTCAATTTAAAAAGTTGTCCAGTGGAAGAAGTGAGTAAAAAATTGCATTTTAGCTTTGTCCTCAATTTTTTAATAATATCTTATAATTTATGTATCAGTGGAAATGTCATAAAGTTTTCAGAGTATCCACTAATCTGAGAACTTCAAAAAGTGATTGAACTATATTCACTAAAGTCATGTGCTATAGTCTTGCCTGACTCTGTAATGCATTAAAAAAACAAATTACTTATTTGGCTGGGCTGTGTCTTTGTTTCCACGTGGGCTTTTTCCTAGTTGCAGTAAATGGGGGCTACTTTTCCATTTCAATGTATGGGTTTTTAATTGTGGTGGCTTTTCTCGTTGCGGAGCAGAAGCTCTAAAACCTTAGGGCTTCAGTAGTTGCAGTGCATGGGCTCAGCAGTTGAGGTGTGTGGGCTCAGTAGTTGCAGTTCCCAGGCTAAAACACAGGTTCAGTAATTGTGTCATATGGGCTATAATGTATTTTGTTGCCAGTGTGTGTCTGTATTATGTTTACAGCCATCTCAAGACTCAGGGTTCCAATGTGCTAAATGTTAAATATGCCCTACTTTATTGCAGAGTATTTATGAAGGTTAATTCCATAGATTAAGTTTAACATTAAAATGTATTGCATTGACAGCAAAAAGATTTATCAAATAGGGTCTAAAATTTCAGAAATTAGTGCAAAACTAAAAAAAAGGTGGAAATGGATAAAGTATAGGCCAGAAGGAAAGAACTTATGATGTGAAATAATTACTACTTTATGACCTAAATGGAATGTAAATGATTTAGGTCATAGAGAAAGCAATAAGGGACAAGATATGCAGCATATTTTAGGAATTAAAACAATTTTCACTTTATTAATTTATGTTATTTTCTTTGACAAAATATATCTAGAAAATATAGACAGTGTCTAGAGATAAAGAATGAATTAGATTCTGTTGGATTAAGACAGTCATTCATTTGGTCACCAATGCTACATAATATAAAATAAAACAGGTAATACAAAATTTTATCACATCATGCACCTCTGTTTTAAATGATTTCTTTTGAATTAGGCTGGCTGATCCACATAGTGCATGCCTGTTTATATTGTTTTAAATCCTGGTTAGAGTTGGGTAGAACT
The DNA here is from genome assembly GCA_006410675.1 of Oreotragus oreotragus. Classification (NCBI taxonomy): domain Eukaryota; kingdom Metazoa; phylum Chordata; class Mammalia; order Artiodactyla; family Bovidae; genus Oreotragus; species Oreotragus oreotragus. Next base: position 2,200 of record SJYX01005370.1, read on the forward strand.
GATGAAATTAAAAGATACCCCATGTCCAAAGACAAGAAGCCACAGCAAGATGGTAGAAGGGTTCAATCACAATAAATAAAATCCTATACCGGTTGGGTGGGTGACCCACAGATTGGAGAATAATAATACCAAAGAAGTTATTGCATTGTTGTGAGCATTCTAAACCCCGCGTCAGGCCTTCCAGCCTGGGGATCCAACCGAGGGACTTGGAGTTTAGGAAATATGGCTGGGAGGGCCAGTGGGATTTGATTATAGGACTTCCAGAAGACTGGGGGAAGCAGAAACTCCAGTCTTGGAAGGCACAAACAGAATTTTGCATGCACCAAGACCCAGAGGAGAGGAACAGTGACCCTATAGGAGACTGAACCAAAACTACCTGCTAGTGTTGGAGGACCTCCTGTGGAGGCATGGGTCAGCAGGGGGTCACCACAGGGACAGGGGCCCTGGAAGGTCTCCCTTGGCATAATCCCTTTTGGATTCATAACCCTACCCCAGGGCTGGGTCACCTCAGGCCAGACAACTACTAGGGAGAGAGTGTAACCCCACCCATCAGCAGAAGATAGTTGGATTAAAGCTTTACTGAGCAAGGCCCTGCCCACCAGTTTTTCCCATCACCAGTCCCTCCCATCAAGAAGCTTACACAAGCCTCTTAGCCTCAGCCATCAGAGGGCAGACAGATGAAGCAAGAATAAGCACAGTCTCACAACAGCTAAAACAAAAACCATATTACAGAAAGTCAATCATGATGAAAAAAGCAGAAAGTTATGTCCCAGATGAATGGACAAGATAAAACCCCAAAAAAACAACTAAGTGAAGTGGAGATAGTCAACCTACCAGAAAAAGAATTCAGAATCATGATAGTGAAGATGGTCCATGATCTCATGAAGGGATTGAAGGCAAAGACTAAGAAGATGCAAGAAATGTTTATCAAAGACCTAGAAGAACTAAATAAAAAACAAACAGAAATGAATAATACACTAGAAGGAATCAATAGCAGAATCACTGAGGCAGAAGAATGAATAAATGACCTGGAGCCCAGAATGGTGGAAATCACTGCCGCAGAACAGAATATAGAAAAAAGAATGAAAAGAAGTGAAGACAGCCTAAGAAAACTCTGGGAAAGCATTAAAAACACCAATATTAGCATTATAGGGGTCCCAGAGGGAGAAGAGAAAGGGCCTGAGAAAATATTTGAAGAGGTAATAGCCGAAAGCTTCCAAAACATGGGAAAGGAAATAGTCAGCCAAGTCCAGGAAGCACAGAGTCCCAGGCAGGATAAACCCAAGCAGGAATCAAACTGACAAAACATAGTAACCAAACTGACAAAAAGACAGATGTAAAACATGAAAAGCAACAAAGGAAAAACGACAACATACAATACAACTCCCATCAGGCTGCCAGCTGATTTCTCAACAGAAACTCTATAAGACAGAAGGGAATGGCATGATATATTTAAAGTAATTAAAGGGAAGAACCTACAACCAATAACAATCTATCCAGCAAGACTCTTCTTCAGATTAAAAATATATATATTTTATTTAAATTGGGAGCTAATTACTTTACAATATTGTAGTGGCTTTCACCATACATTGTCTCCTTCAGATTTGATGAAGAAATCAAAAGTTTTCCAGACAAGCAAAAGTTAAGAGAATTCACCACCAAACCATCTCTACAACAAATGCTAAAGGAACTTCTCTAGGCACAAAACACAAGAGAAGGAAAAGACCTACAGAAAATAAATCCAAAGCAATTAAGAAAACTATAATAGGATCATACATATCAATCATTAAGTAAATAAGTAAGTCAAGTTGCAACCCCATGGACTGTAGCCAGCACACCAGGCTCCCCCGTCCCCGGGATTCTCCAGGCTAGAACACTGGAGTGGGTTGCCATTTCCTTCTCCAATGCATGAAAGTGAAAAGTCATACCATGGCTGGTTTCAAGCTCCCAGCATGACACCAGTGACCACAAAACTGGGAAGAGATGAACAGTAGCACACCAACATATCATATTTCCATCACACCAGTCCTTTGGGTGGAGAAGGAAATGGCAGCCCACTCCAGCAGAATATGCCTGGAGAATTCCATGGCCAGAGGAGTCTGGCGGGCTCCACAGGGGAGAGTTAAGTCCATGGGGTTGAAAAGAGTCAGACACGACTGAGCGACTAAACACACAGTCCACTGGATGTAAAAAGTTCGTAAACATAGGTAAAGTAAAATGCAGTAAAACTTAGAAAGTGGCAAGTTTTGAGTATTACCTTTGTCTTTAATATAATTTAATTATGCCGTGTTGTGTTCTGCTTAGTTGCTCAGTCATGTCCAACTCTGCGACCCACTGGACAGTAGCCCGCCGGGCTCCTCTGTCCATGGGATTTTTCAGGCACGAATACTGGAGTGAGTTGCAGTTTCCTCCTCTAGGGGATCTTTCCAACCCAGGGATCACACCCGTGTCTCCCGTGTCTCCTGCATTGCAGGCGAATTCTTTACCTGTTGAACCATCAGGGAAGCCCTATTTAATTAACTCCAGGAGATAGTGAAAGACAGGGAAGCCTGGCATGCTGCAGTCCATGGGGTCACAACAACAATATATAGTTTAATCTTTAATAATGTTTCTATGTAACAACCTGCATGCAAAATTCCCGAACATTTTAGATAGCCCGAACTGCTCCAGAACATCACCCCTAGTAAATGACAGAGCTGAAGTTGGGACGACTGCTCCAGAACATCACCCCTAGTAAATGACAGAGCTGAAGTTGGGACATGGCCTTCGTGACTCCCAATCACCTGCTCTCAGCGCCTTCCTCCTTCTTGTCAGAGCGCTAGGTTCGTTTCTCCAGCCTGCTTATCCGGGAAGCTGGCCTCCACTCATCTTCCCAGCACCCTGGTGCAGGTTTGCCCTCCTTTCCTGGTTCTCAGATTAGCCCCCTGGCCCCTTTCCTCAGCTCTGCTGGTCCTCTCTCTGTGAAGTCTTGTCAGCAGCACCCGGGCTGAGCAGGGAAAAGCCAGAGAAGCTAGGTCTTTCAGGCTGTGTGACATGAACAGAATCTTCAGGTTGGACCCTTCCTCCCCCATCTTATGTTTTATTTTCTATCAGATCCCCTGGATTGCTTTTTTATTATTACCTTTTAAAATATTCACTCGTCCATTCAGTCTTTGTTGTGATGAGATCTTTAGCTGTGGCATGTGGGATCTAATTCCCTCACCAGGGATCAAACCCAGGCCCCCTGGACTGGGAGCAGAGTCTTAGCCACTGGACCACCAGCGAAGTCCTGGGATTGCTTTTAAATAAGGAATTCTTGTGCCTCTGCTGGGTCTTCCAGAGAGAAGCTCCTGTGTTGGGTGAGAGGAAAGAGTGTCTTGTGACGGTGAATGTGTGAGCACCAGGGAGTGTGGGTCATTTAGAAGAACAGAGACCCCACAGGGCGTTCCCTGGGCCATGGAGGGCTCTGGTTGGAGCTCTCCCACCAGCCTCATCCTTGAGACGCAGCTGAGGGTGAAGAAATTGATGTCACGGAGACTTGAGACGTCACAGACACTGCATGGAACATCAAAGATTCCCCAGTCAGGAGTGTTGGATTATGGTGTGAATACTGAGCTGAGTTCACTGTGGGCTGCAGGAGGAATCTGTATAGGCTCATTGCATTAGAGAAAATGAGCTTTCCATACAGCGATTCTCCTTTTTTAGTATTTATTGGTTTATTTTGGCTGCATGAGGTCTCAGTTGCAGCATGAGGGATCTTACACTGGCCTTCATTGTTCCATGGCCTGTGGGATATTAGGTCCCCGAACAGGGATTGAACCCGGGTCCTGTACCCTGGGGGGTAGATTCCTAACCACTAGACTACCAGGGCAATCCCCTATACAGTGATTCTCCAAACAAAAGATCCAGCTTGCCCTACAGACACGTAGGTGGTGTCTGTAGCTGGGATATTTGGGAAGACTGCTCCACAGGCCAATGTGACAGTAAGGTGTTTTTTAAGAATTATACCATGAGATATATTCCAGCGGACAGCCCAGAGATAAGGATGGCTTTGAGATAGAAGGCACCTCATTTTGGTGATAAGGAAACTTGGGAGCAGAGCTGACAAATAGCTGTGCAAGGTCAGCAGGTCAGGGGCAGACCTGAGACCCGGATTTCCTGACCCCTGATTGGGTCTGCTCTCTGGTACAGCTCTGCACACCAAGAGTCTGGATTTGGTTCTTCCGTGATAGACTGTGAAAGCCACACTTCTCGTGGGAAAATGAACTCTAGTATATGGAAACTCTTGAGGCCCCAGTGGCTGACTTCACAGCTCCCCATTGTAAGTCTGGCCAGGGCTGGCCCCCAGAGCCAGTGAGACGCCAGAGAAGTTACAGGGAATTGGCTGAAGGTTCATTAATGCAGCGAGAGGAGTTGTTTTAACCTGGTTTTGTGTTCAGGGGCCATGATCCCGCCATGGGAAAAGCATACGCCATCACAGAGTAGGTATCTGGGAGCTGATGGACTGTCTTGACTCAGCAAGCTTAGTGGAGACTGGTTTGGCTCTGTTCTTCTTGCCTCTCAAAAAGGCAGTGTCAGGGCAGGTTTTGGAAATGGAGTTAAGCTTGGACCAGATTTTGGTTGTTCTGCTTTGTCCCCTCAGTTGTCCTCTACCTCCCCTGGTCCAGCTGCCCAGCACAGCCTGGAGTGTTGACCAGACCTCCCGCTCACTGGCAGAGCCGGAACAGTGTGCTCTAGGCCCCTTGGTGGTCCCCTGCCATCTCTGGGTCACACCAGCCTTCCCAAACTCTCCATCACGAACATCTCTACCCAAAAGGCAGTTGACAGTGACCAGTCTCTGGGGCTCCAGTTTCTTTGTTCATATGAGCAGCTTTCTGGGATGTCCCTGTCTGAAGAGATGGGATGGGGAAGATGAAGCAAGTCTTGGACCACACATGCACGACTGTTGTAAACGAAGCAGCCTGTATTGACCTTCCTCCAGGAACACGGGGTAGGCTCCGTCAGCATCCCGTGGTACCGTAGTCTGTTTGGAGGAATGTGATTAATAATAAATCTTCCAACATTAGGCACTGACAAAAGCAAAAAAGAGCTCACCCTCCCTGAAATAGCTATGGAGACCTGGGTGTTTATTTTGTAACTCCTTGGGTTCTTTCCCTATTGAATACAGAAGACAGGATTGGAATAGGACAAAGCTAATCCCACTTAGCTTTGTGAGACAGTCCTAGGTGTGACTGTGAGCCACAGTCCAGCTTTGGGGAGAAGCACAGGTCCTTCTCCACACAGCTGTGAAGGGAATGATGGATGAGGGACGAGAGGAGACGAAGCCAGTTTGGTGAGAACCACCGCCCAGGGACATCTTAGGCTCCTTAGATTTTTATGTGATTAGAAAGAAATAGAGGCTCAATGCCCTAGGATGTCTGTTTCAAGCGATGGGGACTGTATAGAGAAGAGGCATGGTGTTCTCTGCAACTAAAAGAGACAAATGGATTTGTAGGAGTTGCTCCAAATAGTCTGTAACTAAAGCCACAGTCAGCTGTGGCCTGGGGACTGTGTTCTCCAAGCAGGTGGTCATGGTGCCCTTACACGTCTTGAAGTCTGATGGTCAGACAGCACTTAGGTGAGACGGGAAGGAACAGGCTTGATTGTGCATCTGAGGTTGGGACTCAGGACATCACTTGGGCCTCAGTGTGAGAAATCTCCCCTTCCAACACCTGCAGATAAGCAAAGCCTAGGTATAGCAGAAATCCAGGGAAGCAGTGATAGGGGACCCTCTTACCTTAGCGAGAGATGGACTTGGTATGGCCAACCGGTAGGGTCTTCCTTTCCCGTTTCAGGTCCTCCCAGCTTTCTAAACATGCCCAGATGTCTGCCATGTGTGTGGGTATACTCGCCTATATGTACGCACACGCAGGAGGGCAGATATTGGGAAAAATGATTCCTGAGTCCATAAGTGTGGTTGACGGACTGGGTTTACCTAAAAGACCCTTTAAGAGAAAGCTCTTGAAAGATGATTACAGAATTGAGACACCATCATTTAAAAGTGCCCGAGGCAAACGCCTTTGAAAATTGCAGCAGCGGAGGGACGGAGAGAGAACCAGGCAGCCCTTGATTGTTGGGCTGTTCCCTCAGGACCCGTCGCCCCCCCTCCCCCTCTGTTTCGCATCTGATAAGAGAGAGAGCAGCGGTAAGACTCCTCATCTATCTTATGAAAATCCGATTCGGAATGGCTGTGATCAAAACCAGCTGGCTGTCACCAGCAGTGGCCTTGCACGGAGGAAACCGCTCAGAAGCCGTTCCGTATGTGGGGGTGTCACGGGTGGCACCGATCAAAGGAGCATTTTTTTAATAAATATATATAAGGAAAAACACAAAACCTAAGGATTTAGAATAAAAGCGGTGGAGTTTGTCTTGTTTTTTTCTTTCAGCATAACACGAAGAGGATGAAATAGAATCAGACATGCCGGGTTTCTAACACGCGTCTGCCCCGCGTCCAGCCCGCACCGCCCGCGCTGAGACCCGGCTGGTCTCAGACAGACGCAGCCCCAGCCCCGCCCGCGCGGCCCAGCTCAGCCTGGACGGTTGCCACGGTGCGGCGGCTGGGCGGAGCCACCGGCTCTGTTTCTTTTTTAGTCTTTATTGGACTGTAACTGCTTTACGGTGTTGTGTTAGTTTCGGCTGTACTGCAGAATGAATCCGCCGGATGTATACATCTATCCCGTCTTTTTTTGGATTTCCTCCCCGTTTTGGTCACCACGGAGCGTTGACGGGGTTCGCTGTGCTATACAGCAGGTTCCCATCACTCATCTATTGTACGCACAGTAAGGTACTCACATATATGTCAGTCCCAACCTCCCAGTTCATCCTACCCTCCGCCCGCGTTGGCGTCCATGCGTCTCGTCTCTGCGTCCCTGTCTCTGTTTCTGCTCTGCACGTGGGTTCAACACCAGCTGTTTTGATGCTCTTCTTGAGGTCAGGGATCTCTTTCCCCAGCAGCACGAGGAAGGGGGTCGGTTGGGTAGAAGCCTGGAGACTTCTCAGCATGTATGGAATATGGATGAAGCCCCCCACACCCCCTGCCAGCCAGCGCCTCAGGAGACGGGCATCTTCTTTCTGTCCCTGGCACTGATTTCCTCAGGGGCCTGCTTGTGCGCCTACGAGGAAGGGGCTCGGTTGGGTAGAAGCCTGGAGACTTCTCAGCATGTATGGAATATGGATGAAGCCCCCCACACCCCCTGCCAGCCAGCGCCTCAGGAGACGGGCATCTTCTTTCTGTCCCTGGCACTGATTTCCTCAGGGGCCTGCTTGTGCGCCTTTTGCTCATAGTCAGAGCCTGTTTCTCAGCCCCTGCAGCGGGCCCTCTGGCCAATGGTGTCACAGTGTTCAGCCTCTCTTCTCTGAGGGCCGCCCGTCTCCTCCCAGCCGAGTGCCCCGGCTGGGTCAGGCGGACTCACTGGGGACCGGTCTTCATGAAGCAGACCTGCCCGGGATCTGCAGGTGCCTTTTTGCCCTGGAACCCGAGTCCACCCGGGGACTGCAAGGGCCCAGAGCTCCTCTGAGAGCATCCCTTCCCCTTGTTCCTTCGGGTGTTTGAAGCCTGTTGCCCACTGCTTTCCCCTTTTCTTTTCCCTTTTAAAAAAAAAATGCTTCATTTTTTCACTTAGAAAAAAAAAATTATTTATACGATTGAGATCCACTAATTAAAGCCATTTTCTGGTATTTGGTTACTGGAGCGTTTGATGTCTCTCTGACAAGACCATGAAATGCATGGAGTGTCCACGGGGACAGAATTTGCTGAACACGGCTCTTTGTAAATGAGGGGACACAGTGTCGCAGCCGCTCATGAATATGAAACGCCCATGATGCCACCTCAGTGGACTTGGGAACACAGATGAATCCTGTCATGTGCTAAATGAGACCAATTTCTTTCACTTAACTTCATCTTCAATCAGACCTTCTTCCATTTGCNGTTTGATGTCTCTCTGACAAGACCATGAAATGCATGGAGTGTCCACGGGGACAGAATTTGCTGAACACGGCTCTTTGTAAATGAGGGGACACAGTGTCGCAGCCGCTCATGAATATGAAACGCCCATGATGCCACCTCAGTGGACTTGGGAACACAGATGAATCCTGTCATGTGCTAAATGAGACCAATTTCTTTCACTTAACTTCATCTTCAATCAGACCTTCTTCCATTTGCCTGTTTAAAATTCCCCATACGTGATGCAAGAAGGTAGCAGCATTCAGTAAAACAAAGTTTTGCAGCTGCAGAGAAAAATGATAATGATCTCGGGCGTAAAGTTGCCATCTCCTAGAAACATGGACAGAGAAGGCGATGGTACCCCACTCCAGTACTCTTGCCTGGAAAATCCCATGGACAGGGGAACCTGGTGGGCTGCAGTCCATGGAGTCGCTAAGAGTCAGACACGGCTGAGCGACTTCACTTTCCCTTTTCACTTTCATGCGTTGGAGAAGGAAATGGCAACCCACTCCAGTGTTCTTGCCTGGAGAATCCCAGGGATGGGGGAGCCTGGTGGGCTGCCGTCTCTGGGGTCGCCCAGAGTTGGACACGACTGAAGCGACTTAGCAGCAGCAGCAGCAGCAGCAGAAACATGGACATTCTTTCGAAAGCTCTTGAGCTCTGCTGAGGGTCTCTTGACCCATTGGAGGTTGTCTCAACTGCTCTTCTTGGGGTGTCCCCCCTGCAACGTGTCAGGTCCCTTTCAGGTGGGTTGGTTGTTGAACATGGCTGTGCCTTATAAAGGGTGGACGTGAGCCCTTGGCAGCCCACAAGTGCTGTGCAATGGCCGGGGGACTGGCGGAGAAGCAGTTGTGTGGGTCCTCTACCCTGGGGAGCCGAGGTGAGGTTAGTGAGTGAAGCGAGAGGGACAGATGTCATCAGTCAGCATCTAGAAGGACCAGGCCAGGCAGGCCGACCCTAGTACCGTTTACTAAGGCATCAGGATCAGAATGTGCTGAAGTTTAGAAGAGACTTCATGTAGTTCTCTAGAAACCCTTCTGGCCACGACTACGGAATCCCATTCAGAAATCCCCAACCAAGAACCATCAGCACAGAGTAGAAGCTAAAGAAATACAGAGAGGAGCAGCTCCCTGCCTGCACCATCTTTGCCTGGATGGGATCAGGGCCCAGGTCAGGGTGTCTTTGTTCTCTCCTTCCTCTGTAGGAAGGTTTATGCTCCAGGGAAAGAGCCTGAGTGATGCTCAGGGTGCCCTCATCGCAAGTGGAGTCCAATACAAGAAATCACCTTCTGTTCTTGTACCAAAACAAGCAGACGACAGCCAGATATGAAGGCAGGCTCATTGCAGCGACCTGGGGCCAGGGTTTTTGCAAGAGGCAGGCAGGCTGCTTGCTGTCAAGCCACAGGGGCTCAAAAGAATCCCACTGGGACTTCCTGGGTACTTAGCATTTTAGTGTGACGGTGTGATGGTATTATCCATAATGAATGGATTTCAGGGCGAATGGCAGCTTCTCACATCTTTGAAATCAGTTGTAATTGATCCTGCTGGTGTTCCCACATTTCTATTATTTATTTAAGCACCCCTCGTTTATTTCTGTGGTTTCATCTGGTGGTTGGTTGGTTGGTAGGCCTGTTGGCAGACTGATGTACTGGAATTGTAATAAGTTTTCCATTTGGCAACCTCTCCCTTTGGAATTAGTTCCTACTGTTGTTGCTATACATCAACAAGCCTTTACTGGGACTCCCAGAAAGTGGAGTGATAAGACTGGGGCACACCAGAGATCAAGAGGAAGCTTAGGGAGACTGGTGAAGGACAGTGTGACCCAGCCTCAGGATGGAAGCCAAGGGGTCCGTAGGGACTATATTTGAGTGACTCTTCGTCTGTAACTTTGTCCCCACTACTCCGTCGTTTCTTGTATATGCACAGGCCCTTCCCAGCAGGCCTTGCAGCTCTCAAATAAAGCAAAGCCTTTGCTATGATGCCATCAAACCCAGGAAGTGTCTAAGGCTGACTCTTGGTTGTCCTTGTGAAACGAATCCTGCTTAAGCAGCTCTGAGACTCAATGGCACTTATACTACAACCAGAATGATCTAGAGAAAATGAACATGGCATCCTTCTAAGGGTGTGGCTTTCAGATTTGAGAGACGTTTACTGATGTCAGTTCTGTTCGATTGTCCTTTAGTCTGCCCGTCTTTGGGAATGCAGAAGTGACTGAGACACGGTCTTCACCCTCAACTAGGTCATCATCTAGGCCGAGGGCAATTTCACTTACTCTACCTGCAGCAAGGTGATCAGGCCCATCCTGTGGCCTTGAATAAAGTATCATGGAAAGACAGAGGAAGCTCTGAATTCTGCGTTTGGCTTCCCAGATGGTCTACAAAGGAACGGACGTGCACTTTACTTACTCTGCTCATTTGCCATCATTTTGTAAGGGTATAGGCCCTCCCAGGGCAACTTGTTCATGCTTATCCAGTCCGTCTCGGTTTGCCCCTAACGTGCTTCTGGAGGAGTCTTGCCTGTAGCAGGCACCCATCAGGCGCGTGTCTCCTGGCTGGTTGATGCAGGTTCTTCCCCACCTGGCACCTGATGCCCTCTCTCCTGCCTCGTTCTGTGCGGCTCTCCCAAGCCCTCCACGTCAGCCACACCGGCCTTCATCTCCTGGCGTCTTTTAGACGCCGTCCCCTGCCTGGCTTAGTGCTGTTTCTCCTCCAGCTGCTCTGTCCAAGTTCTGAGACCTCCCCTCACCCCTCACACCACCCCTCAAAATCCCAAGTTAGAGTCTCTCTGGATGGAATTAAGTGCGTTCTGCAGCATCCGTTCAGTAGAGTACTAGCCCGCCAGGCTCCTCTGTCCATGCAATTCTCCAGGCAACCATACTGGAGTGGGTAGCCATTCCTTTCTCCAGGGGCTCTTCCCGACCCAGGGATTGAACCCGGGTCTCCCACATCGCAGGCAGATTCTTTACCGTCTGAGCCATTAGGGAAACCCATAAAATACTAGATGGCCATTTAAAAGAATAAGATGAATCTGTACACTGAAAAGGAAAGACAAAAACCAGTCACAGAACGATGGATATGTAACATGCCACTTGCACCCATTTCTGAAAGGACAGACGTGCTGCATATGCAGAAATTCTTTTCAGTAACCATATATGAGAAACGATTAATAGTGATCACTTCTAGGGAGGTGACTGAGGTTCATATAAGGAAAGGATGTTTTCCATCTTAAACTTGTCTGTAGCATTTGAATTTGTTACCACATGTGATGTTACTTTTACCTGGTGGCTCAGATGGTAGAGAATCCGCCTGCAATGCGGGAGACCTGGGTTCGATCCCTGGGTCAGGAAGATCCCTGGGAGAAGGGAACAGCTACCCACTCTAGTATTCTGGCCTGGAGAATTCCATGGACCATACAGTCCATGCTGCTGCTGCTGCTAAGTCACTTCAGTCGTGTCTGACTCTGTGCGACCCCATAGACGGGAGCCCACCAGGCTCCCCCATCCCTGGGATTCTCTAGGCAAGAATACTGGAGTGGGTTGCCATTTCCTTCTCCAACGCATGAAAGTGAAAAGTCAAAGTGAAGTTGCTCAGTCGTGTCTGACTCTTAGCGACCCCATGGACTGCAGTCTACCAGGCTCCTCCGTCCATGGGGATTTTCCAGGCAAGAGTACTGGAGTGGGGTGCCATCGCCTTCTCCAGTCCATGGAGTCACACAAATGCAGTTTCCCACCTTGTGGCTAATTGGACACCGCATGGGGCCCAGAAGCAGGTGAACAGCAAGTGAGATGGCTGATGTGAGAGGCCCAGAGTAAATGCCCAGCAGGGAAGGCCAGTTTTATTAAGGAGCCCAAGTGGAAGAGAGTGGCAGGTGACCTGTGGCAGAGAGAGGGGCACCCTCTTTGGGGACCAAGATCAAGGATGAGGGCTCCGTTCCCACGGTGCTGGCATGTCAACCCTCTTGCCTCCCCGGCCCCTTTCCTGGGGGTGTCTGAGGTATCTCAGCCACCTGCTCCTCATCACGGCTGGTTTAACGCCACACGGCCAGCAGGGGAGGGAGTCTCTGGGCTCTCGCGTGTTGGTCCATTTTCCCTTCTGCTCCAACAGCCTTGTTGTAGGCAAGTAGCCAGTGGGGCGTATGGTGAGGGAGAGACTTAGCTTAGTTATGGTTCCTGGGAGGCAGAGGAGTAACCAAAAACAGAGGGCCCTGAGTCTCCAGGCAAAACAGTTTGTCCCAACTCTAGGCGGTTGTCTCACCCCGCCACTAGCAAGCGGCTTGAAGTCACTGCGCCTTTGCAAAGAAAGCCTGAGGGCAGCACAGGCTGGCAGTCGGGGGTGGTTGCAGTTGAACTGGAGAGGGAAGCCTGCTCTGTCCATTCCTAATGCCTCACCCCACGCAAACTGCTCCATTTTGCTGAGCCTCAGTGCCATCTGGAAAATGAGGCAAATGGGCAGGATTAAATGCGAAGGTGAGGATGAAGCCGGGTAGCTTCTCTCCATGCTCAGTGTTTCATCTGTCAGGCAGGTGAGAATAGTACAGAGTATTTATTAGGTGCCCAGCATAGCACTTAGTGTTTTATAAAAAGGGTCCCATGTATACCTTACAGCAACATATGAAATAGGTATAGTTATGCTTCCCATTTTACAGCTGTAGCAACTGAGGCATCGAGAGGGTAAAGTCACACAGCTAGTCCTTGGGGGCGCCAGGCTGTGAATGCCTCCAGTGCCTGCACCCTTAACCACCAGACGGGAGGCCTGCCCACATGCTTAGCAAAGCCACTGTTGCTGTTAACATTCTTATTGTGAGCAGCATGGAAGAAAATGAGGCTAAAGTCAATAGAATGACTGAACTTTCAGTGGTGCTGGAGCAGAGTCCTTTATTCCTCTTATCGTCGCTATTAAAGGTGTATCGTCACATATACCTTGGGATGTTAAACTGGATACCCTGAATCAGACCGGGTCTCTGGTCCAGGCCTATCAGTGATGTAGCCATCACTGACTGCAGACATGGCTGCTTCGTTCCGTGCAGGTCATTTTGTAAAGAAGCGGATTGATTTCTGAAGCCCGTTTTTTTCCTAGGTGTGTTCATCATGTATATGTGTGTGTGAGAGAGAGGGGAGTGGGACTGGTGGGAGAGAAAGAGGCAAAGAGGACAGAAACTGTTGGGAACATGTCACGTACTCATAAGCAAGACCTTGTTTGTGACGGTACTTCAGAAACTGAAAAATGAGCAAGTTCTTTGAAATTTGCCCAAGACCTGCTCCATGGCCACCTGTTCCTCTGGGGCCGGGAGTTGGATGGCCAGGCTCTGCAGCGATGAGCTCAAGCTGTCACTGCACCGGAATGCTCCAGCTTGCCTCGGCCTGGCTGTCATCGCTGGCTCCATCCCACTCCGGCGCTTTGCTGGGCTCTGTCAGGCACCAGGCTTCCAATTAGAGAGAGACCCCACTGTGTGGCCAGCGCCGCCCGCCTCCCTCCGAGCAGCCCCTTTGCCAAGGCCCGCACTGACCTCCGCTCTGGCGCAGATGGGGCCAGCCCCACTCGCTTTCCTGCGCATTTGGAGGAAGGAGGCAGGGATGAACAGGGAAGCCCTTGGGGTCCCGGAGCGGACTGCGGGCCGAAGCGCAGCTCTTCAGTGCGGGGAGAAGCTGGGCAGGGTTGACAGGGCCCAGAGGCTGACGTTGCAGAGCAAGGGAAGACTGGGAAAACCCGATCCTGGGCCTGAAGCTCAGCAAAGTGGGGGGCATTTTCTTACCAGCTTTTGAATATTCATCTCAGGCTGGGCCCCACGCCGAGCAGAGCCAAGAGTAGCCTGCTGTCTCACACCAGACCTGTCACGGTGCTGATGGCACATGGCTCGGCCAGCTTCCTGCCTGCCCGGCTGCAGGGCCCACGTGGTCTCACCAGCCTGGGAGGCCCCTCGCCCCAGACTCAGGGACAGTGCCATCAGCCAGCAGTGGACTGGATCCGCTCAGAGCAAGCTGAATTTCTATTAGCATAAAAAATAGAAAATTAGAGAATTCCATATCCAGTTCTCTAGCAGGATAGAGAGATACCATCTAACCTCTGAACAGCTTCTTTCTGGATAGAGGACTTGCTGAGTGTGATTCATTATTTCCAGGCTGCTGTGTGCATCTTCTTTATTTCCCTTTTATCAGCCATTTCTTTTTATTTTCATCCTTTCACTCACTGTCTTTCGCTGCCTGTCTCTTTCTCTCTCATTTTATTTTCTGTGTCTCCGTCTCTCCCTTGCATGTTCTCTCTCTCTCTTTCCAGGTACAACATCTGTGACTCTGCCATCGGAAGCAGTAATAAAGACACCAGGCTGGGAACTGACATTTATATATACTCAGGCTAAGCTTGACTAGAACCATTGCGAAGTCCTAAATAATGAATAGCCTGAAACTGGGAAGAGTCCTTTCCAGCTGCTCTTAGAATAATTCTGTATCTCTTTAAAAAAAAAAAAAAAAAAGTTGATTTAGTCCATAGAAGCAAAAAGGAAGGGTGTCTTCACTATTCTCTCTGGAATTTTTAATATTCGTAGTTGGTTTGGAACTTCCAGGACTGTCTCTCCCTGCTTCACCTTTTTTTTTCCCCTCTGTCCCATCTCTCTTTATCTCTGTGCAGACTGGTTAAAACAAAGACACCCCCTCTGCCAGTCAGTGATGCTCCCTTAGAGAAGGCAGTCCTTCCTTAGGGTGCTCAAGAAGAGGGCTGTTTTCTCTGCCATGAGCAAGTTACTGCTATTAAGTGACGCGCTGTCTTTCTGCTTCTCCCTTCGCATGAGCCTGTTAGATTGACAAAAGGAATGGCCTCGTGTCTCCTCCTGTGTCTGTATGTCCATCTCATACAGAGAATTCAGAAAAGAATAATCTCCAGGAGACAACAAGGGAAGCGTCATCTTTAGAATCAGCATTGTTTAGGATATTAGACCTGGCCAATGGAGACTCGGGCTTCCCTCATAGCTCAACTAGAAAGAATCTGCCTGCAGTGCAGGAGACCCCAGTTTGATTCTTAGGTCGGGAAGATCCCCTGGAGAAGGGATAGGCTACCCACTCCAGTATTCTTGGGCTTCTCTTGTGGTTCAGCTGGTAAAGAAGCCACCTGCAATGTGGGAGACCTGGGTTTGATCCCTGGGTTGAGAAGATCCCCTGGAGAAGGAAACGGCTACCCACTCCAGTATTCTGGCCTGGAGAATGGGGTTGCAAAGAGTCAGACACAACTGAGCGACCCTCACTTTCAGTGGAGCTGCTGATCCTGTACGCTGCCGGGAAGCCAGGTCACATCATTAGGTGTAAAGTGACCTTGCAGATACAGGCTCGGGGCTGTGACGGCTGCGAAGACTAGGGCGAGCTGATGCACACGTGGGCCTCGGTCGTGAGGAGGTGCGCTCATGGAGACGTCCGCCTGGTGACGCAGCGTGGTCTGCGCCCCTCTGTCTCTGACCGTGCCAGGCTCACTCGGCTCCTCTTTTTCTTCCTCTCCTCTAAGCGCTTCCCCCCACGGCTGTCCAGTACTTTCTTCTCATTTCTTTACATTTCTCCTTGGAGAGCTCCTCCCGTGGCTCCTAACATGGACCAAATGTCAGGACCACCCAAGAAATCTTACGGGAAAATTCAGCCTTCCAGGCCCCATCCAGGAAACTTTAATTCCCGCAGGTTCTGGGGTAGTTAAGCCTGAGATTCGGAAATTGTTGGAGTTCCGCCTTCGATGTTCACGCACACCTCGAGTTCAGTTGCGCCACCCTGAATCGGGGGGGAGGCGGTGCTGGAGGCCGGAGACCATCTGAGCGTCCGTTCTACCCAAAGCCTGTAGCCCTTACGGTGGCCAGGGTGTTGAAGCTGCTGAGTCGTCAGTGGGGAAGTAGGCTGGACCCCCACTCATGCTGCTGACAGCTTTGCCTATCTGGTTGCAGACATCCCTGTTATTCCGGACCTGGAGGAGGTACAGGAGGAGGACTTCGTCCTGCAGGTGGCAGCCCCTCCCAGGTGTGTTATATTCACCTGAAGTTGGAGGGAGGCTGGGGAACGTGCCAGGCGCCATCAGCAGTGATGCTGCCCCCTTGGGGAGATCCACACGTCTCTAGTGGTGGGCCCCATCCCAGGGTTCCCATTTTATTGCACAATTTTCCGCATTCTGGTCCTTCCCAGCCGCCTAGGAGGCTCTGGGCACGGCAGCCTGGCAGCATGGCTGGCGTCAGTTCCTGCCCACATTCTGTCTTTCCCATAGCATCCAGGTCAACCGAGTGATGACCTACCGCGACCTGGACAATGACCTCATGAAGTACTCAGCCTTTCAGACCTTGGTGAGTGGACAGCTGCTACACACAGAGGGGCAGGCGCCCACCGACATCCGCAGAAATTTCTCAGTTTCCCCCAGGCCTTGCAGCCCCTCGTGCGTGAGGCTCTGAGGCTGCCAGGCGACAATCCCTTTGCCGGAGACATCCTCCTTGGGTATTGGAGCATCCCTGGACCCAGCCTACCCCAGTGTTCTCAGGGCCAGTCTCCCCCATGCCCCCGCCTGCCCTCTTGGCATCGGTAGGCGTGCTGCATCATGCCTGCCCCTCCCAGGTGTTCACTTTGCCCCAGGGAGTGCCCAGCCCGTGGGACATCCTGGTGTCTGCCCCAGCTCTTGGCGGCCCTGTGGTCCACCCACAAGTTTGCTGTTTCACAAGGTGTTCCTGCGGGCCTGGGTTTGGAAAGTTTTACCCCATTCAGCTTGGTCCCCAGAGGTCATTGTCCAAAGGCCCCGCGGTACACGTACCCCCTCCTGCCCCGACATTCACAGGATGGAGAGATTGACCTGAAGCTCCTCACCAAAGTCCTGGCACCGGAGCACGAGGTTCGAGAGGTACGTGGCAGCAGCAGGTCCTGCCCCTCAGCCGTGAGCAGCAGGCCCCGAGACTGACCTTGGTGGGAGGCTGGCTGTGCCCGAGGGGAGGGCCTCCCCCGTCTCACCCCAGGATGCCTCTCTCGGCAGGACGACGTCAGCTGGGACTGGGACCGTCTGTACACGGAGGTGTCCTCCGAGCTCCTCAGCGAGTGGGATGCGCTGCAGACAGACAAGGAGGGCCCTGTGGGGCAGCCCGCACACACCTGAGCCGTGGGGTTGCTCTCCCTGCACGCACACACCTCCGCTCTGGACTCGAGGAAAAGGCCATAAACCTAAAGAAGCTCGCAAGAGGCTCGGGATTTTTATATATGGACTATTTTGTAATAAAAATATTTTCTCTTGTAAGAAATTGCATCATTCTGTGGCAAGAAATTGCTTTTGCTCTGTAACCCTCTCTTCCATTTTTTTGCACCGCCCTCTTGGAAAAATCCATCAGGGGTGAAAGAAGGCATCTTTTGAACCAGTGATGGGAACTCGCCCCATCGCTGAAGAGCAGGAGGGAAAGCTAGATGGGGGAGGGGAAGGCTCTGCGCTTTGTTCACAGAGGCCACAGCAGCTCCAGGGAGCATCTCCTGCTGGGGGCCTGGGGAAGGCCTGGCCTTTCTCCCTTTGGATGGTCAGTGACATTGGTGACATTACACTGTCTCCTTTGTGCTTTCAGGGCCACTTAGCTGAGAAGACAGCACACAGAACACGTGATGAGGTGACTCCATTGCCCATGTCAGGGTTCGGTGGCTCTTCCGATAGCGTGCCCCTTCCCTCCTGCTTCCTGCAACCCAGGCCTGGAGCTCCCAAAGCACGTGTTTCCCTTCTGTCCCCCCAGGTTCCCAGGGCCTTGTTTCTCGTTCTCATTAGCAGAGGGCAGCTCAGCAGCCCTGAGATGTCCTCAAAATCTCTCAGGGAACCCCAGGCCTCTCCCCCGACTACCCCCAACCTTTTCGACTGTTTATAGACAGTGCTGTTTATCTCCACTGCTCTACCCCACTCCAAGCATCATCACCGCCTCTTTCCAAAGTGTGCTAAGATCTGGAGTGGAGCCTAGCCCTTGTTCGAAACAGAGGCATCTTTTGTTTTTGTTTTTCTCTTTCTCCCCAAGACATCCCATCTGAGAACAGGACGTCTCCCGCCTGCTTCTCATAGGTGCCACTTTGGATCAGGCCTGTGCAGGCTGGCGGCCGCTAGCCAAGGCCCACTCCTGGCTGTGGGGAGCGCTGAGTGCTGTTCTTATCCTGCCTGGAAAGCCCTTCATTAAAATTCAGGAAAACAAAGAGGCTCAACACTTCAAAAACCCACTGGGGGGTGATTTTGTCTGACTACGGTGCCCTTCCCCCGGTGGCTCACCGGGCTCGGCTCAGAGTAGACAAAGAGAGCGTGTGTCTGTTAATTATAAACTCAGGGATTTAGGGGCTTTGGGGTCCTGTCTCCTCCTTTTCCAGAGTCACACTTGTAGCCCAGACATCCCCTCTTTGGAATAATTCCCATGGTCACTGAGAAGTTTCCGTCCAGGCTGGCTTTTCTTGAGCCTGCAAGATTCTGAAACCCAAAGGAGGAAAGGCTGTCTACTTCTGGTACCTTAATCCCTGGCAGGTTCAAGTGCCTCGGGACTCTGGTAACCTTGGAGGTCTTCAGCCAGCCGCGCGCACAGGGGCTGGGTTTTGACTCCCTCCCTTTACTTCTCAGACACCTTCTTTATGTGCCAGCCAGCCTGCCCAAGACTTCAAGGGCCTCCCAGGAAGAGGACGCAAGAGGCCCGATAGACCGCACAAGCTTCGACAGGGACCCCGGCGTGGGTTTCTGTAGACATGGTGGCTGGGTCGGGGGGCGGCGGCGAGGAGGCATGGAGTGGGCCTCCTGCATGTGGTGGCTTGATGGGTTCCTTTCCGGTTTCTCCCAGACTGGCTCATGTCAGAGAGGCCCCAGCCAGTACGCAGCTAAATTTGGCACGGGGTGGTAGCCACAGAGCTGCAGTTCATAGGCTGGGCCCTGGTGGGGAAGTCCATTCGTGAGATTCTGGTAGAGACTATGTAGTAATACATGCCAAGTGCCGTTTCGGACTCTACAGACCGGGAACTGGACAAGCAAAATTCTCTTCCCTCAAAGCGCTTCCATTTCGGTGGGAGAGATGGACCAGTAAGTAAGAAAGGATGTCAGCTGATCTTCCGGGGCTGGGGAGAGGAACTCAGCAGGCCGGGGAAGGGGATGCTGGGCTCAGGGGGTGCAGAGTTAGGTGGGGCGGTTAGGGGAGGCCTCACTGAGAAGGTGATGTGCGGGCAAAGGTTTGAAGCAGGTAAAGGAAGGAGCGGGACAAGCACCTGGGAAAGAGTGTTCCAAGGAGAGAGAGCAGTATTTACGAAAGCCCATAGTGCGGTGGAGGCCTGGCTGCTTTGAGTAGCAGCAGGAGGCAGTGTGCCTGGTGGGGAGGTGGCTAGCAGGGAGGAGGTGCTGTGTCTTGCTGGGGGGCCAGGCTCATCACAGAAAAGGCCTCTGCACCTATGGGGTCCGCTCCCTCCAGTGACACGAGTACCCTCAGGCCTCCGTGGGCTCACCAGACAGCCTTTGGAAAAAGTTTCCTCCAACGCCTGCAAGACCCCTTTATGCCTCAGCCTTGGAGAGAAGGGTTAATGCCACATCGAGGGAGAGAGGCACCATGAGCTCTTCGGACACAGAATAGAGGTCCAGAGGCTGTGGCCAGCTCCCCCCGGCCAGGGCCTGCTGTGTGCAGGGCAGATGGCAGCCCTGTGAGACCCCTGCCTGGAACGTTCCCTGGAAACCTGGAGCTCTGATGAGAAGCAAGGCCAGCCTGTGGCTGAACCTGAGCTCATCTCTACTCCTGATGATTGGCTTCTCTTTGCTAAACCCCAGGACACCCCCGACAGGCTTCTGAAGCTACGGGTTCCAGATGGAAGCCACTGCTAGTGCCAGTCCAGGGCTGCCAGACCGCGGAGCGCGGCTGCTCGCGGAAGTCAAGGCCTTTGGGGAGGGAGGCTCCTGGGAGCATGGGTGCAGGAGGCTCCAATGAAAGGATTTTCGAGATAAGGAAGCTTTAGCATCCTTGCTCTGCTTCTCCAAGCAGTGCTATGCTAACCCCCACCTGGGGTGGGGGAGGGGGAGGGAACGAGTCAGTGGGGAAGGGGATGGATGGAAGCGGGAGGGAAGGGAGCAGTGTCCAAGAACACAGCTTCTGGAGTCAGGCAGTCCTAGGGTCCAGGCCCAGTTCTGCCACTTAGTCGCTGTGGGTCCTTGAGCAAGCTCCTTTCCCCTTCTGACCCTGTTTTCTCATCTCTCACAAGCTGGAATCAAGATTGCCGGGAGAAATATCAGTCACCTCAGATATGCAGATGACACCACCCTTATGGCAGAAAGTGAGGAGGAGCTAAAAAGCCTCTTGATGAAAGTGAAGGAGGAGAGTGAAAAAGCTGGCTTAAAGCTCAACATTCAGAAAACAAAGATCATGGCATCTGGTCCCATCACTTCATGGGAGATAGATGGGGAAACAGTGGAAACAGTGTCAGACTTTATTTTTTTGGGCTCCAAAATCACTGCAGATGGTGACTGCAGCCATGAAATTAGAAGACGCTTACTCCTTGGAAGAAAAGTTATGACCAACCTGGATAGTATATTCAAAAGCAGAGATATTACTTTGCCAACTAAGGTCCGCCTAGTCAAGGCTATGGTTTTTCCTGTGGTCATGTATGGATATGAAAGTTGGACTGTGAAGAAAGCTGAGCG